>WBNH01000315.1:0-117740 GCA_013401255.1 Urocolius indicus | reverse complement strand
CATTTATATCTTTTTAAATATTATTAAGATCCCTCCAATTAATATATTATTATTAACTGCTAATATCAGTAAGATCTCCCAAATAATAATAAGATCCCCCCCCCATCTAGGATTTGGACACACACATAAAAATATTTATAGAAAAATTCTAAATATTTGAAACCCTACTTTCTGTTGGTACCATTGAAAATATTTTCAAAAGTCACTTCTAATATTACATATTCAACTATAGTTTTATTGACTGGGAAGGAGTATGCTTTGTTTTCTGAAAGTTTCTTTTTTTGTTGTTTAGCTTCTCTGTCTCATCTCAGTCATTTCCAAGGATCTGAATCTTCTCCTGTGCCAGTCTTCCTCTAACAGGTGAAAGCAGGCTCTGAGTGGAATGACAGAAAGAGAAGGAATACTATGAAATACCCTTGAAATGCTTACAAGCATTGGCCCTGTAAGCAATTTCCCAGGTGACTTCAGCAAATTATATGTTATGAACAATCACTTTTATTACAGTAACATACAAAGGCACTAAGCAAATTTGAGAGCCTGATGGAGCAAAATATTGGTAAACATAACAGAGCAAAATCTTTTCTTGACCCCAAGAGTTATGGTCTTGCTAGGAAAGGAAGTGAGCTCTCTAATTCAAGGAAACGGTTGGCTTTTAACCATTCTGCATAAAAAGTATATGGAGGATGAATTGCTTTCTAGAAGAAAGTATTTGAGTTACAGTCCAAATCCTGAAGAACAGAGCAGCATCTTTAGAAGGAATGACTTATCCGAATATTGCTATGTTATTGTAGATTCATTCATTAATCAAATGTCTCGTACTCACTCATACCAAGGCTCGACATTACAGAATCACACACAACTACTTCCTCTGACTCTGATAGTCTCCAAGTCACTTGTATTACCATATCTCAGTTGTCATTATTCATGACAGCACTCCTCATATTTCGCCTTCTAAATAACAGTCGTGTTTGATGCTGTTGATTATATCATATTGTACTGCTCTGTTTGGGCCTTTATTGTAAAATCACATCTGTGTCTTCTTATTGTGCTCAGGATGGCAAAAAGAGTTGTAAAAGTAAGTGCAGGAATAGAATCATGCAGTTCAATGAACAAATGAAAGCTTTCAATGAAAGCACCTTTACAAGAAAAAAATAATAACAACTTTGTTAGTTCCCATAAATAAGTATCAGGCATCATTAGGAACATCAATATAAAAATGTGTGCAACCTTAAAACACGTGTAAATTTGGGATTGGATCAAAACTGTGAATAAGTAGACCATTTGTATCCACTGGATAGGAATCCAGAGGATTTAATCCAGAGGATTTAAACTTCTTCCTTTCCCATTTGCCCAAGAAAAAATTCACTTAGTGTGTAAAATTGTGTTTAGGCTGCTCCTTCACTCAAAAAGGCCAGGATCCTTGGATCTGGCTAAGTGAATGCCCTGCTGTCTTGTATTCCAGGTTGCACTACTTTCTCTTGTGAAAATTGCTGAGTCTTGACTCAAGTGCTTTATTTGCCAGGTTTCAGGTAAAAAAAAAACCCAAACTCCAAACTTTTTTGTGCATGAATGAACTTATAACCTGTGCATACTGCTAAAGAAATAAAAAGAGGTTTGAGCCCAGTTTCCAAGAAAATCATCTTGCTTAAGCAAATAGTATCTGCCCAATGGTGTCTGTCATTTGGGGCACTGATCTTGGAGATAGGATGCCTAGATTTAAACCTACCAGATAGCAAAAGCGTTTCTGTTTTGGCAGCCCACAGCTTGGGTAAGTGCCCTCACAGTTGATTGAGGAGAGTGGTGACAGTTACCTCTGTGTTGTTTTCATAGATGAGGCTTTGAATTGCTTTGCCTTTATTAAAAACAAAATGAAACTATATTGTCTGTACCAAACAAAGCTTTATATTTTCCTTCTTTTTTTTTTCATTCTGTTTAACAACAAAAACTGGCTGTTTTCTTTTCACCATTGTCTAAACCAGTTAGCTCTCTTGGTTTGGGTTCTGAAGCAAACCCCAATTATTCACTCAGACTTTATTCATACTGCATCAGCTCTCTAGCCTGTAGCAGAGCTGGTGCACAATGCCACTCCTGTGGAAGAGGGATCTGCTCTGGGAATTCTGGAATAAAGACAAGCTTTCTCTCACCATCCTACCCATCTATTTAGATAGTCCATCATTGTTTGCTATTCATAACTAAGCAGCTTTCCATCGCATGATAAAGATTTGAATGAAAAACACTTCACAATGCTGTTGGAAAACTGTTTGAAGCAGGAGCCACGTGGGCTCTCAGCATCAGAACAAATGAGAATTTGAAGTGTTTGCTAATCCTTGTGGACCTTTTTATAGGGCCAGTTTCATTCACTGACTAGAACAAAATACAACAGACAAAAACTGTAAAAATATGTTAAATTCTCAGGCAGTATTTTGCAGTACAGTTTGGTGAAATCTTGCCATTCTGCCTGATAGAATGAAGTACTTAAAAAATGGGACAGGAAAAGCTGACCTCACTACAGTAAGCAGAATAAACCAGTTATACTTAGTCTCGTTGGTGTTTATAAGAGGTTTTAGCTGGCTTCCTTCCTGACTGGCTATAATTGGCACAAACAATTTCCTTCTTTCAGAGCAGCTGTCACTGGTGTAGTTTCTTTTAGGGCCAGGAATGGAATAAAGCATTTCTTCTCTAGAAACACCTTCCTTCATTTGGAGGCCTATAAACAAAGGATAATGATAACCAGACATTCATCAGATTGTGGGAAGACTATTAGTGAGGTGCTCCAATGATTAGTGTTAAGCCTAGGTGTAATTTACATCTTTAGTCTCTTCTAAACTCTAATAAAATCGAGCTGTTGGAAAAACTTTTTTTATATTCATGCAATTTTCTCATGTCCTTGACTTAGTTGCATAGTGTCAAGGTAAAGATTGTTAGACCACCTTTAGTAATTCTTCTTTTTTACATGGATTTTTCCACTTCTTGTAAATGACTGGCTTCACAGATACATCTGTCCCTACTAGAAAGCAAATCAAAGTAATTTAGAAGTAACACAGCAGTAAATGAAGATGTTGCTTTTTAGCACAATTCATAGTCTCTACATCCAGAGGGGTCACAGTGTGTGAGTCTGACTTTTATAGAAGTGAACCAAAAGGGGTTTTCTGAATTAAGAATAGATAACGTAGAACCAGGTGACATGTGTTGAGCTGATGAGAGTGTCTTTGTTTTGTGAACTGCTAGAATGAATATCTTCATTGAAAATTTACCAGGTTCTATTTCTAAGCAGACAACCTTATCTTTCCTCACCATTTCTAATTCCATAGCATAAACTGAAATTTATTTGTGTCCAATTTATGCCCATATATTTGGATACTGGTTGTGTTTTTGAATTAGGGTAGAGGTTATTGTGAGAGCTTCCTTAGAGGTCAGGCTCTACTTGCAGTTAAGACTCAAAAGCTTGGGGCCAAGCCACAAAAACTTACATAGCATTTTTCACAGGTCTGATTTCGCTAACTTTGCTATATTCCCATATTCCCTTAGCTGAAAGAGGGAAAAGCTAGCTCCCTCATTGAAGTATTCCAAAATTTTGTATAGAAAACCTTAAAATATGTGTTTGGTCAATTACAACAACATAACATTGGTTTGTGAAATTTCATGCAGAGGTAAACCTGCAATTAAAATTGAACATTAGGAGGTAAATTTTTCAGACCATCTAAATGTAGGAGTGTACAAAAGGAGACATGCAACTTTTCTTGATGACAAATTAAGATTTCATAGTCTATGTAGTAAATAATCCATCACCTTAATGAAATATAAAATCAGGTTAATGAGTTGCTAAAAATCAAACAAATACATAAATACATGTCTCCCCATGAAAGACAGTGATAATTAAATGCATACCATTATAACAAAAACATTTTGAGGAACATTTGGGGTTTGGGAACTGTTACGTCCCATCCCAAGAATGATTGTTGTTGTTTGAACTAAAAAGCCCTATATGCGTCATTCATGATGTCTTTACCAATGTTTGGCCCAAATACAGGTATTTTTACGTAACTGGCAACTGTCTATTTAGTGGTCTTGCTAAAAACAGAACCTACATAAAACATGTACAAGTGCAATGCCACCTCTAATGTATTATGAAGATGTAAACATCTCAAGTCCAACACATGATTTGCCAGGCTTAACTTGGATCTCAAATGTTTGTAGATACGGACATAGTTTACAAGTGAGGAACAGTATTTACCAATGGTTAAGAGCAAGGCAATGACCTGAGAAACAAATGGGAAGAATTTTGGTTAATTATCTATGATGAATGAGAAAAACAGCCAAAAAGAACATTCCAGTGCAGAGCAAAACCAACATAGGAATAACCAGGAAGATGCGGTTATTAATTGTGAAAAAATATGCATCCTCAAAATGCATTAATTCAATGTATCGGAACAAGTTTAGAAGCAGAGGAAGATGGCTGATGGTAAGTTTCTATGAAGATATATAGGAGGATGCAAATGATAGCACAAAAGATTTTTTTCTAAGATACAAGTCATTATCCACCAATTATGCTGAAAAGATGGAAATTATGTTTGACAGATAGAAGAAGATATACAAATATATTCTGATATTTATGTAATGAATATGTCATTATCTTAGGCCATTAAGTGGCCTACTGTAGCAGGCTTGTGTGGCCAAGTTTTGGAAGCAGGAGAGTTACAGGAGTGGCTCCTGTGAAAAGTTGTTAGAAGCTTCCCTTGTATCTGATAGAGTCAATGCCAGACAGCTTCAAGATGGACTCACTGCTGGCCAAGGCTAAGCCAATTATTTGATGGTGGTAATACCTCTGGGATAACATATTTGAGAAGGGAAGAAAGTTCCTGTTCAAGAACAACTGCAGCCAGTGAGAGAAGTGAGACTATGTGAGAGCAACACCAAGGTGAAGTGTTAAAGGAGGGGGAAGAGATGCTCCAGGTACCAGAGCAGAGGTTCCCCTGCAGCCTGTGGTACAGCCCATGGGGAGGCTCTGCCCCTGCAGCCATGGAGGCTATGGGGAAGCAGAGATCCACCGGCAGTCCCAGGAGGAGCCCACACTGGAGCAGGTGGATGCTAAAAGGAGGTTATGACCCTGTAGAAAGCTCGCTCTGGAGCAGGTTCCTGGCAGGACCTGGGAATCTAATGGCCCATACCAGACTGTTTCCTGTCAGGGCTTGTGACCCCATGGGGGAACCACACTGGAGCAATTTTTTCCTGAATGACCATTTTCCCCATAGACGAGACTCAGAGTGGAGGAGTTTGTGAAGAACTGCAACCTGTGGGAAGAACTCACATTGGAGAAGTTCATAGAGGACTGTCTCCTATGAAAGGGACTCCACACTGTACCAGGGAAAGTGTGAGGAGTCCTGGGAGGAAGCAACAGCAAAGACAATCTGTGACAAACTGACTGTAACCCCCATTCCCTATCCCCCAGTGTCACTCAGGGAGAAGAGGTAGAGACCCGGCAAGAAGGGAGGGGTGGGGGGAGGTGTTTTAATATTCAATTTCTTATTTCTCATTTCCCTACTCAGTTTTGGTTGTTAATAAATCAAACCAATTCTCCTCCAGTCGAGTCTGTTTTGACAGTGACAGTAATTGCTGAGTTATCTCCCTGTCCTTATTTCAACCGGAAAGCCTCTCATTATATTTTCTCTCCCCTGTTCAATTTAGAAAGGGGAGTGATATAGAATGGATTTGGTGAACACCTGGCACCCAGACAGGATTAAGCCATCACAACAATCTAAAGAAACTCGGGAGCTTTCCTCAGGATGATATCATTGAAACCTATTGGTTTTCTTGCTTTGCCAGGCCAAGAAAGCTGTAAAAATGTTAGCAAATTACAATCAAGTTTTTGTTTTCTAAAGGTGTCTTTTTTATATAAGTGCTAAAGAATTTTAAGTCTTAATCTTTGCTTACATAAGCAGAGTTTGTAATGATTTTCATAAGCCTGGGCAGGGTTAACTGTAGCAAAACTATTGAACAGTAATTAAGTTTTATCTAATCCCAAACAAATCTGATGGTTAAATCATTTTATGTCAGCACTGTCCCCTGGATGTTCCCTTCATGGATTTAACTCCTGAAGTAATTAGAGATAGAAACTATATTCTTCATTTTGTTACCATAAATAAGTCAAACGAAGCCTCAATTCCTTACAGACAGTAAGATTTTTGTGAGATTCCACTGATCATTTCACTAGACCTTATATTTTCTTCCATTCCTCCTGAATATGGTTAACTACAATTAAAATAGAAATGGTAGTAAGACCTTGTAAAAATAACATTAGCACCTTACCTCTACAAAGAATGTTTTGTGCAACATACTCAAGGATACATTTGTCTTTCTCTTAGCCATTTATAGTTCTGAGTGATGGGTCGCAAGTCCAGAATTGGACTCCAAAATTTAGATGTGTGTGTCCATATTATAGCCAATAGCATCCAGACAGCTATTAATCTTGTCCTTAACTCCACTTTCTTTAACAACTTGATCTTTGTTGACTATATTGGGACCTCAGTAATCCAGCTCACATTGTGGCACATGCATCGTAATTGTTCAGATTTAGGTGTCTGAATCCACACTCCCTTTTTACACCACATAGGTAGTGTAATAGAATCATAGATTAGAGATTAGAGAACAATTCAATCTGGAAGGGACGTTGGAAAATCTTTTTTTCTAGCCTTTTGTTGAAAGTAGAGTCTGCTTTGAGCTATTTGAGCAGTACAGGTTGTCCAAAGCTTTATCCAGTCAGCTTTTCTTCATTTCTAACTAATGAGCTTCATTTTACAACAGAAATTCTTGCTAATAGTCCTGAAGCAGTGACCTTCACTTTTGTACTGTCAAAACTCATGCCATTTCTATTTCTCCATTGTATTCATTCTGGAAGTTAGGCCTAGTCTTTCTCTCTGTTGTGCATGACCAGCTTCAATTTATCTTAGAACTAACATATCATTTTAAAAATGAAAATACTATCTTCACTTCCAAAAATTATCCAGTGATGAATTCACCACAAGCCTTGGTAAGTTACTTTCTTAAACTTGCTAAGTTTAAATTTCCAACATCATATCTTACCATTTTTTTCAACTGATGGACAGACAGACTTTCAAGAAGCAACTTCTCATTCCATTTTTGAAAATATATGCTAGTATATTACGTTATGTTTTGTAAACAGAAATTCAGTTCACCTTTATGTTGCCACTCAGATGCTTAGATGCTTAGAGACATAGTTTGGTGATGGGCTTGTCAGTGTTGGATTAGTAGTTGAACTTGATGATCTTAAAGGTCTTTTCCAATCAAAATTATTCTATAGTTGTGATTCATTATAAAGCAACTTCATCAGGTAGGAGTGGAGGGTAAGGCACCTCCATCAGGCTATAGCTGAGAAATGGTAACTCAGCAAGGCATTTCTGCAACTCTCATTCACACTTACTGAACTTCTCTAGTGAAGACAAATCTCTGGAACACAAATGTCAGCGTTGCGTATATCACTGCCAAAAATTTCAACAATGGGTAAGCATCCAGGCACAAAGTACCGGGATGATGAATGATCTGAAGAGAAAGGTTTTTAGGGCAAGTCAGTAGGACGAAATGCAGATGCCTAGTTTGGCTAAGTGGCATCTGAGAGAGGCTGATTGACGGTTTTATCTGGCTTCTTTTAGCTGTATGGGTTGAACAGCCTTTCTGTGGCAGGCATGGATCAAAATAGCCTTTAATATAATGATATTTCTGCTTCTCTGGCAAGTGTTTACATATCTGAGAATAAAGTATGTATGTGGGTAGTGACTGGGAGAGGTAGATGAATGGCTGCATTTTCCTATTACTGCTGTTGCTCATAGCCTACTTTAAATCCCTGCCAGGGCCTAACTGTCCCTGCCCACATCCCCAAGGCCTCCTCAGTCCTGCCCATGGCCAGGACCTCATGTCAGCCCCAGGATCTGTCAGACCTTGCCCCAGCAAGGCTGCAGCGTGGCAAGTCTCCAGCTCCCCAAAGCCCTCGCCTGCCCAGACATATGGGTCCTACTGAGCCATACCCACCCATAGGTCTACATTCCAGCCCAGCCTCAGCTCATCCCTGGGGAAATATTCAATGCCCACATCTGGAGCTGCCCCAGTATGCCTATCTGCCCTGCTCCTGGCTGGGGCCATGGGATAGGACAGGCTGACAGGCCCTGCCCTCATGGGAACCTTCATAGTACCTGGCCCCAGGGAGCTACCAGCCTACATTGCACTCTTACAATCATACTTCTATTCCATGTGACAGCCTTCTTCAAGACCCATTTTCATTAGGATGTATAAAAGTCTGGATCTTCTAATTTCTTAAAATCATGCCAAATTGTCTTTTATATTGCAAGGTTTTTAGTAGAATAAGCAGCTAAATCTTTGAAAGTAACAACCAAAATATTGGAATAGCCTGATGGAATAAGATTCAGGACTTATTAACCCATGTACTCATTTGAATTTTACAAATCATACCAATTGTTATCAGCAAATAGTTAAGTTACATTTTGCTGGTACAACCAACCCAACTCCACTGTTTCAATTTTCAGGCTGTCACAATAATTTAATAGAGCAATACCTTCTTAGTTACTCTTAACTGAGATTTGGTTCCCTTCAAAACCTTTCTCATCAGTTTGGTTTTTATTTTTTTCCTTTTTGTTTAAAGTAATTATGCTATAATCCGCCCTCTCAGGTTGAGTGAGGGGGGCATTCAGCAAAACCCATGTGAAAATACTACGTGGCCACAAGTCCTAAATGGCATATTGACGTGACATATTCTTCGTACATGGTGATGCATATTCACCCCAGGGGATTCAGTCCACGGCAGAGTCATTGTGAAGCATACATTCCAAGGAGATCTTATGCAGCTCCCATCAGTTGCACGCTGTTCTTGAAATGGTTCTTCCAAGGAAAATCTTGTCTCTTTGGAATAAACTGCAATCAACTGCACAGCAGGATTTAGCCACCCAGTCACACATCTGTATTTTGACACTTCAGATAAATATGACAAGGTGTTTTGCCTTCCATCTGAAGCATCTCATTTCTCATCTAATATGCAATTTGCTGCCAAATTTTTTAACTGAGGCTCCATCAGAAAACATACTCCTTTGTCAGCAAATCATGTAACATTTGCCTGGTAATATATTTTTCCCCTGCTCACTGATCCAAATCAACAAATGAAACAATTTTTTTTTAAAATCATCAGTTTCCTGCCTACTAAGGAAAAAAAAAAAAACCACCCTTCTTCAGTTCTGTATTGTCTGACTCTCAGATGCATCAATCCTTTCCCTGTCACCCCCCTCTTGTGTATGGAGGTGAGCAGAGCTGTCCTGAGTAGCTGGGGGCTTAGGAGGAGATGTTCTTTGCTTAGAAGTGCAAAGAACATTGAAGCTATCTCTAACTGCCACATGAGGCTGTGTGGGGTTCATTTCATACAGCCCAGGGAATGCAAACAGAGCATGCATTGCCAGTGGACGGGAGCCCACCCAACTGCACTGCTCTTCCCTGTGACCCCAAGAGTTGGACACATCCCTACTTGTCTGAACGGTATGGGTCCCATCACCAGGAAAGAAGATGCCAAAACCGCAGTTGCCCTCTTATACACGTGTGAAGCAGCTGGACTAGCAGGGGGATTCAGGAATTCTGCAATAACCTCATTTTTTGTCCCTAAAAACACACTGTTGGGAACATAACCATGGAAATTCCCGCACATAACTTCTTGTTGGTAAGTATGGACATCACAGTGCATCCACAAATGGCTTTGTGCACATTAAAAAGACTTGTGGCAGCTTCTAGAAATGTAATCCTTTCCTGTCTGTGACTGAGATCTCAGAGAGGAACAGACCACCTGGGCTATCAGACCACCCTCCTTTAAGAGGCAGATGTGCCTTAACACTACGCTATGCACAAAGCTGGCCAATGATTCCTGTGAGAGAGAAGTTTTACCCAGAGGACTCATCAGGAACCTGACATCTTAATCTCTTCTGATTTATCTTGCATAGGAAGTGTGGGTGTTAGTAGGAATCCTTTGGTCATTTCTTGTCTCTGCCTGCAGAAATGGAGCACAGCTGTTGCATCCATCTTAATTACAGTATTTGCATCGCAGTGGTTTGCATTTCCAAAGATATCTTCCCAAGAAAAAGGTGATAGTCTTTATTTTCTTCCAATCAGGAGCTGAGACGCTCCATTACAAAGCCCATAGGCCACATATGTTACTAATGCAGTTACCCAAGTCCCTACAGTTTCACCAAAACAGTGCTGATTCTTTCATGAGAAATAGCAGTGACTGTTGCTTGCCTCTGTTTAAAATAACTTAAATATCTTTAAGATAACAGCGAAGAAGCCAAACTGTTTTCTTTCATCTTTGTTTTCCTTGTTGTGGCTTTAGTGAGTTTTCATGGATCATAGAAATTGGTCTACTAGAGTCGAATTCATAGCTTCCTTATACCTGCCTACTTTATATAGCACAGCCTGTTTTTTCTCCTCGGGATGGTGCTTGAACACAGGCAAGCATTGCTTCTTTGTTTCAGGTGCCACAATATTTTTGATGCGTCGTTTACATGTGCAGATAGGTCAGTCCAGTCCAGATCCTCAGAAATATGCAGATGATTAAGGAGAATTATGTTCCCACACACATTCAAAAAAACTGAATTTCCCTCCCTTAGAAGTGGTATTTGCAAGCCAAATGACCATTGCAAAAGTCCTACTGCTTAGTCAATGATATTCAGTAAAAAGCAAAGGTGCTGACATATTGGAAACAGGGTTAGAGCAAGAAAAAGCCCATTCAAAAAATGAACCCCAAACACACAAACAGTTAATGTTCACTTGCCAAGAGAATTCTGCCTTCTGACTTTGCCTGGAAAATAGCCTGAGATAAAGAATAATATCTAAATTTCTTTTTATTGCATCAATAATTTTTATTTGGGTATTTCTTTTCCTTAGCATCAATCCCAAACACTACTTAAAAGCAATCTATTTCTTGTCCTGATTTCAAAAAAAAGCTGGTTTACTACTGTTTATATAGCAGTGAAATCAAGTTTATATCCCAATGTTATCAATGTTTCTTTTATATCACACATGTACACAGAACAAACTTTCTGGTGAAGTACCATTTCTAAAAGGTTCATTACTGAAATTTAAATCTCCAGTATTACTTCTCCTCACAATCACCAAGTCCATTCCACTTGGGTAGCATTAATCTGCTACACAGACAGAGGCAGGATGTTTCCATTATTCACTAAGATAACTAGTTCCTCAATTTTTGCTGACAAGGTTGTTTTCCAGCTACTCCAACCCAAGAGGCTGGCAAGAGTTTATTAAGAACATAAAGATACAATCCTCAGGATTAGTCACTGCATCTATGCAAAATGCTCAGTCTTTTTATTTCTGTTCTTATAGACCTGGAAATATGGTAGAGAGTGAAACTGCAGCTTCTATATTTTATACTTGATATAACAAAGCAGTAAGTTCTTATGTTGTATAGAATCAGTTTTCTCCTTCAGTTTGCACATTCACAAACTGACAAAGCCCAACAAGTTTTTTTGCCTAGGGGATATGTGCTTTGTACCAAATTTTCAGGCAATTTTAAGATAGTGTCTATAATTAGTGGTCTAATTTTGTCGTGCACAAATGACTTTACCCACCCAAGTAGGAACACAAAACTTGTATTTGTGAACTCAGACTGGCTGAATGTGTGTCCTCAAACACATGTACTGTGAGTCTGCTGCACACATAAATATTAAGTATGGCAGGCTCTGAATCTACAGTCAACAAAATAATATGAAACACTACAAAATTATTTTGGTGCAAAGTAGATGAGGCTAGGAAACAGACCAGAATGAAAACTGGCTCTTGTCTGGAACCCCCAAGCAAAAGCAAATTATCCCAAGAGACTCAAGAGCACTCAGAAGGTTTTGCAATGTCGCCCTATAAGGATGTTGAAGATTTGGTCTCATGATCTTATTATTGCTTCAGCCTAGCAAGATGCCGAACCTCGGCCTTCAGGAGCACCTTGAGGCCATGCATGAAAGAGGTCTATACACCACTGAGAACCAAGGAGACTCTGAAACACAAGACAGAATAGACTGATGATAATTCCATTCACAATCTCAAAATTTAGTTGCGCCACACATGTTCTGCACTGGCATTTATAGTCTTGGTTTTCATATGTGCCTGTTTTTGTGTTTTATAAGCTGTCTACCAGTACAGCTCATATGCTGCACTCTTAGCTCAATCATTCTTCAATAAGCTGTCCATTTTCCTTTCAAAGATAATCTCTCTTGTTGAATTATCCAAATACAGCTAAAGGAATAAATAGAGACGAAAGATCTAGTTAGTACAGATAGTGTTTCTGGCAAGTAACATGTAAACCACGATGGTTTGATTCCATATATGTTTCTTGCACTACTCCAGAGGGAAGCTCAGGGCAGTAGGAACAATCAATCTTATCCACCTATCAAATATGTGGGGGTTTTACATTCTTTTGTGTAAATACCTTGGTTTTATTCTTGTCTGTACCCTTTAGTGCTATCTTCTCTCTATAGATAGAAGTTGTAATAATAGTAATTATTATTACTATAATAGCACATTTTTTTAAATTCAAACCATTTTCACTTATAAGAACACATAAAGCTTGAAAGAGGTGAAATGACTTTCTTTAAAAATCACAAAATACAAATCGAATTTATCTTTTTTAAAATTTTTCTTTTGAGGTAAAAACATTGTCAAGTTTCACCCTGGAGCAAATTTCTATGGATGAGTTATAAATCTCTAAATAATGAGGTTTTTAATGAAAACAAGGCTAACTCAGTGTGAACTGTAGCAGAGCAAATTGTGTCACTATAATTGTAACTTAATGGAAAACTACAGAATATTGAAAATGTTTTCTGATTATTGCTTAATTTATCAAAATCATATCATTTACAGCACACTCTAAATGAGGCAAAATCATATTCAAGGATGTGACAGAGATAATTATAAAAATCACCAAGCAGCCAAGTAATGAGTAGGTAGAAGGATAAGTCACATTAGAGGAGAAAGCCTGATTAGGCTCACTGTAAATCTGGGATTTCCATGGTTATACCAGCTATATGTATGGGAGATGGTGGGCAGAAATGAGGACAGGTGGTGGTTAGACAGAGGGATGGATACAGAACACAAGCAGAAGCGGCTTTTGCAACTAGCAAGTTGGTGACACCGTCTGTAATGTTTTCTTCCTGGGATGTGATATAACTGATATATATGTAGGCATTTTTAACTGGAAGCTTGAGATGCAATAAAGCAAATGAATAGCTAAAACCAAAGGGCCCAAAAATAAAGGAAAGGTTAACAAATTAGCTCTGAAGTCAATAGTGCTCATCATTTGTGTAGCATTTTACACTTTCAAGGCATTGTACAAACATTAACTAAGGAAGGGCCTTTTTTGTTGTCTACAAATTATCAAGAACAGGCCCAAAATGAAGCAGTGAATCAAACAAAAGAGAACAGAGGAGGGGATACCTAGCACTAAAGGTAGACACATGGAAGATAGAAACCTAAACCTGCCATGAATGCTGCAGTGCAGAGTTGTTACAGAGCAAGTTGCTCTATTACCTGATGCATTAACATTGTGCACCCATCAGGGCTGTACCTGAGCTGAGAGGTTCTCCCTCTCAGCCAGGCACAGCACTGTGCTGGGACTAGCTATTGCTCCATCAGCCCTGCCTCTGTGCCTCTGCATCTCTGCGTCTCTGTGCCTCTGTGCTTCTGTGCCATACTTCATTGCACATGAAAGATGTGCCTGTAGCATCACACAGTGTGCTGGGAGGATTACAAACCAAGGAATTGCATCCAACAGGAACTCACGCTGACTGCAGGGAGAGCCCATAGTCACACTGCTGCCAGCATTCTTTTTTTACCCTCCTGAAACTCAACCACTATCCAGGCAAGAATGGGAGATTCATGGAATGGAAATCACTCAAAAGTCTAATGCTTACAGGGTTCGCTTGTTAAGAGAACAGACAGGATCCTGGGTATTAATTTTATGTTACAAACTCTTATAATAAAAATACATAAACTATTGTGGGAGCAGGGAAAGAAATGGTTGCCAGTGAATGCCCTTATCATAAGATGATTTCGCAAGGGCTTCCTCTGGTCTCACAAATCTTTCCATTTCAGTTATAAAATGATCCAAGTTTTTATCTTTATTCTGTTTTTTTAATCAAAAAACCTCCCATGGTGCCCTTGATTGCAGGAAAAGAAAGTACAACCCCTTTTTCTGCTGCGGACAACAGTAACTTGGTTTTATCACTTCAGTCAATATTGCTGCTACCAACTAATTTACAGAAAGTGGATATCAAGAAGAGTGTGGCCAGTAGGTCAAGAGAGGTTCTCTTCCCTTCTCCTCTGCCCTGCTGAGGCCTCATCTGGAGTCCTGTGTCCAGTGCTGGGCTCCTCAGCTCAAGAGGGACAGAGAACTTCTGGAGAGAGTCCAGCACAGGGCCACCAAGATGATCAGGGGACTGGAACATCTTTCATACGAGGAAAGGCTGTGGGAACTGGGGCTGTTTAGTCTAGAGAAAAGAAGACCGAGGAGAAATCTTATTAACATTTACAAATATCTAAATGGTGGATATCAGGAGGTTGGGGCATCCGTTTTTTTTTTATTGTAGCTAGCAACAGGACAAGGGGTAATGGGATGAAACTGCAACACAAAAAGTTCCACTTAAATATAAGAAAAAGCTATTTTACTGTGAGGTTGAGGAAGCCCTGGCACAGGCTACCCAGGAGGGTTGTGGAGTCTCTTTCCTAGGAGGTCTTCAAGATCCACCTGGACAGGTGACCTGATCTAGGTGAACCTGCTTCTGCAGGGGGGTTGGACTAGATGATCTCTAAAGATCCCTTCCAACCCTATCATTATATGATTCTATGATCGCCTTCTCATTTTCCTGAAAAAAAATGCAGCTTTGATGTCTTGTCATCCTGTGAGCTCAACAAATGAAATTGTAGCAGTGGTTTCTCTGCTTCAAACTGAGACCAATCCCTCAGTGTGAGTTAGACATGCTAAGAACAAACCGACTGCTGCCCTGACTGCTCAGGGGCTTAGCCCTAGGCAGGTTTTGGTCATGCCAGAGGGACTTCAGTTTAACCCTATGCTCAGCTGAGAAGGTAGCATCTCTGAAAAATGGACACTAGCAGGACAGTCATGGCCAGGAAAAAGTACAAGCACTGGAGTACTCACTTCTACTGAGGAGTTAGGCAGATTGTTTGTGCCTCAGGTCTACCTACATAGAAGTAACTAAGTGTCTTTTTGGATCTGGGCATGAGTGCTAGACGTGACATTAAAAGCACGTAAACAGGAGTCCTACACATCCTGGACTGTCGAATGTGGAGCCTCTAGTAAAAATACATTCTGAGCTGAGAAGGCTGGATCACTGAAAGAGATGCTGAAAGCGTACAAGTCATTTTGTGACTGTCTAGTGCCTGCTGGTGCAAAACATACATTTTCAAGTGTTTCCAGGACTACAGAAGCCTCACAGCTGGTTCTGAGTCATTCAGAGCACGAGAAAGGGTGATGAACATTATAGGAAATGATCTCCAGTTACTTCAAAATATTATTCTGGCATGGAAACTTCTGCGAGCTATTTGCTCTGGGAGGTATTTTGTGGTTATTAGGCTCATTTCTGTTCTGTTTTACAGAAAGGCACTGCCTACTCCTGTCCATGACTTTGCAATGATAGGCATAGCTGTGTCCCATGAAGACTACCTAAAGTATTATTTAAAAAAAAAATAAATAAACAAAACAACAAATTATAGGTCATCAGCAGATGTTGAAGACTGTGTCCCGTGGTGGCACAAGGTGAGGTTCTTACTCTCTACGTCTTTGCTGGGTATTCACCAAAGCTCTCACCAGTCAGAGACTACATCACCTAAGACCACCAGCCCCAAGGATTATGAACCAAGCCAGCAGATCCACTAAGCAGCAGAACCACCATTCTGAAAGCTGCTGTCAGTTTTCCTCTCTGTCTCCAATGGATCCAGGATGATGGATTACTTCCTAGAGTAATTTTTCACCTCAGCTACTCAGCCAAGGAATGATATAACACAGACAAATAAGTCTTACTGAGATGGGGATTCTTCTCAGTGGTGAGGCATACAGGCCATCAGCTAGAACTACCAGCTAATAACAAATGCAGTGAATATACAAAGGACCAATCTTGAAAATTTTCAGAGAAAATTTTCTCAACTCTGGCTTCTGTTCTATTGCAATCTAGTATCTCAAAGGAAATGGTAGAAGCTTCCTGACTTTTGGCATTTAAGCTTCAGTTGCTGAATAGAACTTGACAAAATAGGCTGCAGTGAGCAGCTTTTCGTTGGCAAGAAGACAGCTTTATCATAAGAGCTCTCCCTCTTGCACCTCTGTGATTTCTGACCAATTACAGTTACCCAAGTAATTAAGGTAAATAAAATAGCTTAAATGGGAACTTTAAACCATGAGAAAGGAAAATTATTATAAACATCAGCAGGATTAAAGTGTTATCTAGTAGTTAAATATCAGAGAAAGAGAATACAATGTAACCCTTGGTTTTTGGCTAAGTTTTTTCTTTTTCTTTGTTATGCAGATTTAGTAGCAGTTTTCAAATGTCTGATGCCATGTTGTGTGAAAATTGGATGCACTTTCATGAGATTAATTTCCTAAACAGGAATAGGACCAGATGAGAGAGTTTTGTAACTTCTTACTGACATCCAGCCACTAGGACGTTGGCAAAGGTCTTGATACAGCTCTTACACCTTGCTCTTCCTTTCACTGAGAGAGAATGGCTCCAGGAGGGAAAGGCTGTGCTACCTGGCTCAATCTGAGCAGCACTGGAAGTACCACTGTTTACTTGAAGGGGGAAGATGTGGCACAAAACAATACTTTTATTACCTGGTATCAACAGAGAAAGATAGTCTTAAAAGAAAGAAACAGAGAAGACTTGTCTGAAAGCGAAGCACAGATTTAACAGAGGGCACCTTATGTGCCCCTATGTGATGGTAACCCAAAAAAAAGTGGATTTCATTGGAAAGTAGTTTATGACCACAGTTGATTTACAAGGTGAGTCACTGAAGCACATCCTCTAAAAGAAAGCAGTGCCCAGTAAAAATTGACTACATGTGGCAAACCGCACACCAGCCCTGCCTCAAACTCATCCATGCTGGCTGTGCTCCTGTGTCCGGCCTATCCCAGCACTAGTCAACACTCCTCTCGGGCTTAGCAATGACATTGACAAGATTCTAGCTTACATTCAGACAACGTATATCAAGCTGTTTGTACTCTGTGCCTTTGTCAGTTGGGCAAGGGAAAAAGACCAGCTGAGAATCTGTGTTTAAATATAATTTAGCCTGTCAAGCAAGAGTGGTCCTCAGTTGGGGGTGTTTAAACAGGAATCAAGGCATTTGTTGTGAAACACCAAGGTCAAAGACAACCCCGTGCTGTGGTTTGAGCCTTGCTTCCAGCTCCAGGCCCTGAGGCATCAAGAGAAGAGCCTCAGAGAGGAGAAGGCAACAGCTGAGAGAGTCAAGGAAACCCTGCTGCAGGGTAGGAGCAGGCAGATGCCAGCTCCCAGGGCTTGTGTTTCCTGAGGCCAACATCACTTCTTGTTTTGATTCTGCTGCTACCCACTACCAGCAAGCCAGCCTGCCCGTGCATGTATGCAGCTCCAAAATCAGCTGCCTCCAGAGGTTTCCCCCGTGCTGAGCTCCCAGGCCTGCCTTGGGGAGGCTGCCACTGGGAACTGAGACTTACCCCTTGCAGGCACCAGGGTGGGAGCAGTGCCAGAGCACCCACCACCTTTGTACATTCTGCTCTGTGCACAGACAGCTCACAGCAACCCAGCTGCGCTAACCCTTTAAAATAATAATTCCAAGAAAAACACCTCCTTAAATAGCAGTGATCTGTGTGACTTTTACACCACCACAGTGCTGCTGCACGGATCTGCTGTCTGTGGCTGAAACATTCGGCGCCGTCATTCACTTCCCGTTAGCACCGAATCTTTGCGGCTCCAGCTCCGTGTGTTACTTTGAAAATTTGCCTGTATGCATCTTCCAAGATCTATCAGCTCTGTTTACTGACACAATCAAACGCTTACCGCTTTCAGCACTGCAGAGCCAATATAGCTGAACAGCAAGCTCTATCCGCTTCTTGCAGTGTCATCAAAATTGCCAGCTAAATTTTGATTTCTGATGCCTTATCATTGCAATGAAGATGTATGGGGGAGGAAAAAGGGAAAAAAAAAAAAAAAGGTTTCATTTCCAGATACACATCTGATTCTTGCAACTGTCATTGAAACAAAAAATATCTACTCTTGTCACCCCCCAAAAAAGGACCATATTTTTCCTCAACAGTAAATGAGCTATGAGTAAATGAGTATAAGTGCAAGAATAAATTAGATAAGTACATAACATTAGGTCTTTTTTTCTTTTACTCCATGAGGAGCTGAATTCTCAAAAACAACTGTTAGTATTAAGAAAAGTGTTGCCAGGAGGTCACAGGAGGTTCTGCTCCTCCTGTACTCTACCCTGGTGAGGCCTTATTAGGAGTCCTGTGCCCCGTTCTGGCCTCTCCAGCTGAAGAGGGACAGAGAACTTCTAGGGAGTCCAGCAGAGGGCTACCAAGATGATTGGGGGACTGGAGCATCTCTCTTAGGAGGAAAGGCTGTGGGATCTGGGACTATTTAGTGTAGAGGGGATCTAATTAACACCTACAAGTATTTAAAAGGTGTGTGGAGCATGGAGTGACACTTTTTTCTGTTATCTCAAGAGATAAGACAAAGGGTAATGGACAACAGCTGCAACACAAAAAGTTACACTTAAACACTTTTACCTTAAGGGCAAGGGAGCTCTGGCACAGGCTGCCCAGGGAGGGTGTGGAGTGTCCTTCTCTGGAGGCTTTCAAAACCCACCTGGACATGTTCCTGTGTGACCTGTCGAGGTGAACCTGTTTCTGAAGGGAGGGGGGTGGACTAGATGATCTCTAGAGGTCCCTTCCAACCTCAACCAGTCTGTGATTCTATTATTCTACTGTGAACATGAATTTTGGCACCCTTATTGTAGACAGCTAGTAACTGAACATCCTGACATAACCCATACTTCAGCTTTTTAGGAACTCTCTGTGTATTTAACTGAAAGCACAAATAAACATGACCACAACTGTTCCTTGCAAAAGCCATGCACCCCTGCGACTGGTATAAGGAATGTGGGACAGCCGAGCAAATGTCTGCTTAAAAAAGACCTGGTTTAAAGAAACAAACAAAACAAAATAGGTTTTTTAAACCAAATGCATGCAACTGAAGGACCATAGGAACTAAAACCTGAAGCATCTGACTTGTATGCTCTTGTTCAGGGTGTAGCATCTGAGATCCAGGGTTTGGTGGTTTGGGGCTCATTGAGCTATGAGCAGCCCACGTGAGTTCTCAGTTCACTGGGGATGAGAGTTAAAAGCCTGGCACTTGACTGCATCTTCTTTTTTGAAAGGCTTTTCAGCAGAGTGGTTTTCTCCAACCCCTTGCCTGGAGATTAGGATTCTTCCTGAGGAAGGACAGCCTCTAACCTTTTCTTGCTAAGGATGAATCCAGAAGTAAGTCTCCCTTAGGCGGTCAAACTGAATTCTCATTTCTCTTGTTTCAGAGTTGGTAACCAGAACCCACAGTCAGAAGAAAGGTGGGGCCTGAGACACACGTCTCTGTTACCTGTTTGGCTGATTGGCTTTCTATTCTTTTCCTCTTCACACCAAGCCTCATGGGCATTTCATCTTGAAAAGCAAGACCCATTTCCATGAAGCAATCACCAGGGCACAAACCAGCACTGTGTTCACACACTGCCTCACAGGTGAGAGGTTTTAAGCATCAGAGTGTCCTGCAATTCTGAGTCCAACATGTTTCCTTTAGATCCACATCTGGGTAAGAGTGGTACCAGGAGAGAAAGGAAGCAGGAAATACTACAGAGGAGTGCAGAAGAGGATGCAGATAAAGGAGAAATACATGTAGGACATGGAGGTTGATGGTAACAACAAAAACCTGTGGAGGTCTAAGAGACGAGAAAGACGTCTGTGCAGTTGTAGCTATTACCCACTTAGACAGGTCAAGTCTCAGGCTTAATGTCTGAGGAGTATTTGTTCAACTGTCTCCTGGACTGGAGCTGTGCAGACTGGAGAACAACAGCAACACAGATTTTCTCTGACTTTACCTTTATTGACCAGCTATATGCAGTGCAGAAGGTACCAGGCCTAGGGAAGGCTCTGGCAAAGGACAGAAGGTAACAATGGAGTTTGTCTTCCCATTGAGCCCTCACTGACTGGTACCCTTTGTTTCCATGAAGCAGTCACAAGTAACGTAGTATAGAGCTGGATGGGAAAAATGTGGAGTCAAAAGCCACTGTGGCCATCTGTCAGGTGTTGTGATACCCAAAGTTTGTTACCTTGGAAATGCCTGAATGTTAGTGCTACATGAAGCAATTTCTATGTCAAGATTGTAAAGAGTTTTGATTTAATAAAATAAGGCATTATAATTTTTGCTGTTGTTACTATTATTGTTATTTTTATTATTGCTTGTTTGGCATACCTTCTAGTTTTAAAGGCCTGGAGAAACCTGACAGCTGATATGGGGATTAATGTTGTCATTTGCTATGGTTACCAGCAAACCTTTCATTAAATTCATTGCTGCAAGGTAAACTCTGTTTCCACATTTTCTTTTGTTTTATGGCTGCAGCAAGCAGTTAAGGTAGGACTTGGGATCTGTCTGTTCAAACTGAAATGTGGGCAACTGATTCATTGTAATTTGGCTGTCATGTTATTTGGCATTTGTTGGGGTTTTTTTTTCAGCACATGCAGATAATGATTACTGCACGGGCAGAGATCTTTATGCGAACTTTCGGGCAGAACTCTGGTTCCGATCCATCTCTTGTCAGTAATTCTCCTTTTAAATAATTGAAGTACATTCTTCAATCACCAGGCATTAACTGAAATGTACGAGATTGAAATGTCTATGGTGAAAGTACTAGATGGAAATAAAAGGGCAACTACTTCATAGTTACAGTATAAAGCAGCATCAATATGCCCATTTCCATGAAAATATTGCACATTAAAGGTTACAGGAAAGGCCACGCTGCAGCAGTGGTTTGATTTGTGCCACTTTTCTCTATGGAGTATACAAGTCCTGTC
Source organism: Urocolius indicus (assembly GCA_013401255.1). NCBI lineage: Eukaryota > Metazoa > Chordata > Aves > Coliiformes > Coliidae > Urocolius > Urocolius indicus. Next base: position 96,562 of record WBNH01000315.1, on the reverse strand, counting down.
TTAATTTTGTCAGATGATATGTCAGCCAAGAAGAGGGTATGCAATTAAGCATGAAAAAAAAGCACAAATAAACAGTGCCATCTTTTGGACACCGCTCAAACTCCACATCTGTCACATTCCAGATACATGCAACTTATGGATGCCACACAGGAAGGCACAGACACACTCATCTGGGTGGCGGGTGACTTTAGAGTATTAGCTTAATCGTCTCTTGAGAGGTAGCAACAAGGACTCAAAGCCCAAAAGCCTCCATCTAAGGCTCTGCAGCTGAGAACTTTTACTGCTGTGGCATGCCAGGCTTCTGCAGCATGGAGGAAGGAGCAATGCCTGTTGGTGAGGCTGCCATTGGCACTGTCCCTCGACTGATATAGGCTTTCCCACTGTGACCCACACTTCCACCACTACCAGGCTTGACTATTACAACCCATTGCAATTCAGAGCAGAAGTTGGGCCTCAAACAAGAGCCTGAACCATAAAAATGAGCCTCCTAAATGACAAATGCTGCCATCTCCGTGCCTCAAGCACCACCTTAAACTTCCTGAATGCCACAATCAATTCCACTAGTTAGGAACAGCTTGTACAAACAACTCTAAAGGCAAGCACAGGTTTTCATGTGTCCAGTGCTCATTTGAAGAGCATGTGGATACTTAAAAAGAATAAAAAAGATACTCTGAGAATCTGATATTACCATTAAATGAGAGTGGATGTTCTGGCATACTTTACTGGAAAGGTACTTGTAGAAAAGGGACTCATAGACTAAGGGCTAAATACAGCATGTTAGAAAAGCATTGCACTTACCTGCATTGCAGCAGTCATCACCATTGAGGTGAACAGCATCGTGGCTGGTGGTAAGGGAGCAGTCAAGCATAACAAGAGATGAAACAGTTCTTGAAACATCCAGGGACCGTATCAAGGAGATGTGACACCAGTCAATCTGCTCCCAGGTGAATGCAAAATAATAATTTGTGTCTGACTTGGGTAGTATGTATATCTTTGATCACAGATGTGTTTAGTTTTGAATGACATAACTACTCAAAGACTTTGGTGATTCTGCCTGGAGTACTACATGAAGACCAGAAGGTAAAGCCCTGGCAGCTCCTTCCCTTAACTCACTCTAAATCCCACAGCACTGTGCAGGCACTGAAATCCACTGGAGTCCTGCCCCTAGCTCCACCAGAATATGGGTGGATGATAAGGCAGAGTATTCTGAGACAGTAGAAGTTAACGTTGTAGGTAGAAACCACAGAAACATGAACAGGCAGACAAAGCCTGAGCTCAAGATACAAGGAAAGCAAATTAACTTCTTCTGTGGCACAGATTTTTAAAGACACTTACACTCCTAAGTCTTGAGGAATCACTGGGGGTTGGCTCCCTCCAAGGTCTGGCTTTACAACATCCAGGTTTCTCTGACAGACATCTTCCTGTTCATCTCCTGTCTCTGTGCTCTCTCTCTCTTCTTTTTTTTTATCCTGCACAGCTCTGTGGTGGAAAGGCAGTTGTGCTCCATTATATTCCCAGATAAAGACACAATTCCTTAACATCTCTCTTGAGAAGGCCTACACAGAGAGAGATACTTTTGAGAATTAGACTACATAGCACCATGGCTTGGATAGAGGCCCAAAGGTAACGCATTGAACTTTGACACCCTCAGATTCCCATTGGAATTCCTTACCCGTGCCGTAATCTGGGTGATGCCTCTCTCTTCAGATTAGCTTTCTCCAGCTAACAGTGTTCTGCTCTGCATTTTCCTTCTTACCATCCTTAGATTATGAATTTTTTACTGTTTTCTCAAGAATGCAGAGAAGTTTGAAGACTGACATGCTCTCTTTATTTCTGTAAATTGATATGCTCCGTTCATTTACCCAGGGGAGTTTGGCAGCAGTAGCCACAGCCCAGTTGTGCATGGCACACACTGCACATTACAGAGAGATCAGCATACAGACAGATCTACTCTGCTTACCAAGCGTATCGTTTGCCGCTTTGCAAACAGTGAAAGGCTTGATTAAATTCAGGTTTTGTGTGTTTGCCAACCTGGCTCGAGGTCATAGTCAGTGGAATCAAAATCTCATTAGAACTGAAGTGCACACTCAAGAATAAATCATTATCTTTTTCATCTGCAGAGTCTTCACTGTCTTACATGCATTGTGTCTGCATGCAGTTATTCATTTGAGTGGGTCCTCAACGGTAAATGCTATACCCAGTTACTTTCTGGTGGCACGAAGACATTGTTTGACGTTGTGTGGCTTGAATATATTTTCAGATTGTTCTCAGTTGAAGGTGCAGAATCAGCAAGAGGGATGCCACAATAGGCTGCTACAGGTTGCCTGGTCAAGAACAGGGAGTAGATGGTGCCTTCTTTAAACAAATGGATAAAAGTCTCCTAATCTCAGGCTCTGGTTCTCAAGTTGAGGGTTTATCCAATCTGGCATCTGCTGGAAAAGCAGCATGTGGGGCTCAGGCAAGCCAGAAGATTTCTAGGATGTGTTGAGAGACATTTTTTACACAGCTACTGGACAGCAAAACTAGGGAGGTGCTTGGCCAATTCAGTTACTCATGGATAATGAAAGAGTAACCAAGGATGAGTTAGCTGATAGCGGACTTAGCTGTGAGGACCATGAGATGGTCCTGACAACCTAAGGGGAGTAAGGAAGACAATTAGTGCAAAAATTATTAGGGATTTCAGGAGGACGGACTTCAATATTTTTCAGGGCAGCAGTAGGCAGGATCCCACAGGAGGCTGTTTAAAAAGCTCAGAAGAGTTGGCTGTACCAGTGCCTCTTTGCACAAAAACAGTCCACTACAATGTGTAAGACGGAGGACATGGCATTGTTATAAGACGAAGCCAACTTCAGAAATGCTGAGTAAATGCCAAAAGGGTATATGAGGATGAAGGGAGAAGAGACAGGCTATCAGGAAAGAATACAAAGACATTGGCAGAGGATGCTGGAAGGAAGCATGGTTGAAACCTGTATGGTAAGCACAAAGAAGCAATACAACTTGGATAGTCATGACTCTCGGGACTTCTACAGCCTTGAGAGATTCACCTCACATAGAGTTGTTGCTTCACAGTTTATTATTATATCAGCCTTGCACCAATAGAACAGAGACAGCTGGAGTTATTTTAGTGGGGAAAAAATAACACCATCTTCACAATAAGGCAATTTTCCATGAGAAAATTTTCAATTTTGCTCAAAAATGTTTTTATTTTCCATCAAGCAAATTGAGCAGACAGCAGGCCAGCTGCTGACTTGGATAGCTCTTTTAGCTGTGTCTCATGGTGGCAAAGACTCAAATCAACCAAAGCCAAGGAAGAAGCTAAAGGCCACATTCATCTTTGGTTTTCAGTCTGCTCATCTCCCTCATTTACAAGTGTCCAGCAGGGAGAGCTGAGTTCCTCAGCCTCTGCCTCACTGGCTCCTGCTCAGGAGCAGGAAGGGAAGGTAAGCTGTCCTTGCCATGGCTGCTGGAGTTGTGGGGACCAAGTTTTGCACCTCCTACACACAAGCCCTCTGGAAACCGCTAGATGATTTCACCTGGCACAAACACTCAAGAGCCTTCAGGTGAGCAGCCAGAAACCTTCCCTCTGATGTTGTTTTGGTTCTTCACATGTCTTTTGCAATGTTCACCTCTACTTCACTTGTTTTGTTGGTTTGAGTTTGGTTTGTTTTTTTTTAATGTAAAGCTTTCCTTCTAAGGAACCACCAGTCTCCGGGACAGAATGACTACAAGTTGCATCTGATGAGTTCTGCAGGCCATATCCATACTGCTACAGAAAAGAGGCTGGGAATAGGTCTGGGGCCAGGCCCGCAGGTGGGCTCAGAGCTACTCCCTGTGCAGAGCTTGATTGTTTGATGAGAAGCAGTAGCTGCAGCAGCACAAAGCAGAGCCACAGCTACGCAGCACACAAAATGAGGGAGTGTGCTCAAACTTGCTCCCTGTTCTTCTGGCACAGACCACAACCTTGTTGTAGATAGCTCCAAGATACATGCCATTGCCTGCCCAGGGGCATCTTTCATCATCTTCTTAGTCCTCCCTACTCCTTTTGCCACCAGCTAAAGTCATCTCTCCCTCTGGGCTCTCATCTTTTGGGAAGCTCAGCAGCAGTCTGTTTTCCTCTACCCTTGGCAACTTGCCCCCCTTTTCAGGGAACCATTTGGCTGTGCTGGAAGGCTTCTGTGGAGTGGCCTCAGAAACCTGGGATACCAAAAAGCTGTTCTCACCGGGAACAAATGTCCATCTGGATAGCTCTGGTGAACTAGAAAAGTCTCATGGAAGTGTCTAAAACTTTGGTGTATGGAGCTTCCACGAGCTAGTCCTTCACAAGGAGCATCCTCCCACCATTCCTACCTCCTCTTTTACAGCAGATTTGATCCCCACTAACTGAAGAGCCTGGGTACAGGCCTCATTTAGATGGCTGAAGCTGAGGTGGCTTCAATGCTAAGTTGAAAGCTCTTTCACTTGTGTTAAAAATCACCTCTTTTTAGAGGGATGGCCCAAAGCCTATTTAACTCTTAAGGTACTGCTTCATACAGCCTTCTGGTCTTGTTTACACCTTTTATATGGGATTAAAAAAATGTCTCAGAAACCTAATTCTCACAGACTGGTGCTTAAAAGGCCAAGGACCATTGTTCCTTTATGTGATGGCAGTCTATTTTACCTAGTCAGTCAATGGCACTGTTTCTCTGACATCTGTAATGTTTACACATTTACTAAAGGAAGCATTTTATAAAACACAAGAAGTTTCTTGGACCCTTTTGTGCTGCCATGGCTCCAGGGAAAAAAAAAAAATGAACAGTTAGTTCAGAAGTCAAAACTTTCATTTCTGAGTGTATATCTACAAAATATGTAAAGACATAAATGTGTATATGTGTATTTCAACATATCTCTGCTGCCTAATTTACACTGACACCTCCAAATCTCAGCTGTTAGATGAAAGTTGAAAGTGGCATTTTGGAGAAATAGCCCACAGATTATAAAGTAGAGCAGAGTGTGCATGTCTACACCTTTACTGGGAGAAATTAAATGAATAACAGCTCATCACAATTGAGCGCATTTCAAGGACTGGAAGGCAGGTGATGAATTCTAGCATGCACTGAGGTTATACCAGATAACAGCATCATTTGAAATTTTACCAGATAACTCATTTCCTGCTTCATATTTTCATTATGTGTTTCAAACGAAGAGGAAATTCTAGGTAATGCAGCTGACTTGCTGTGTTACACGACTCCAGTCTGCCAATGGGCTGATTTCTGGTGCAGTTTCAGCTCTGTGGATGGTGGCTCGGAGTACGATAAGCAACATAGGTCCTGGTTAATGCACATACTTCCTTTGGTTCTGTAACTGAGGCCAAATCAGATACTGCAAATATCTCAGTATCTACCCTTCGCTTGCTAAGAAGCTGCTGCCAACGCATTATGCAAAAGAAGGTCCCTAAAGCTGGGCTCTTTATGACACATTACATTTGGGGAACTTTGTATGTTTTGGGGTGAAGAGGAGATTGGTAGAAAATGGGAGTTTGCTTGGTTCTTAGGGTTATTTACATGTTGGTCACAAAACAACAGAAGGCAGCAGGGCTTTCCCAGGGATGATCACTGAAGGAGCAGGGCTAATATCTCCCTAACCATGGGAGACAGAGAGACCCTGGGAGGACACATGCTCTTTCTCAGTCATCTAAGCCAGTGCACTAACGCTGGGGCAGAAGAGGGGAGGATAAGCAACCCCTCACCTTTCCTGGGGGGATACATGATGTCCTGGCTGTGCTGCAAAGAAGGAAAATGCATAGACACAGGAGCAAGTAAAAAACACACACTTGTTTCATCTATTAACTCACTAGGACAAGTTACTTCAGCTCCACATAAAGCACAGTTTAGCTTTAATCACAATTATTACAACAATGATGAAGGATTAACCAAGGATCTCACCAGACTAGAGGCTGCACAGATACAAAGATGCAGTTTCTGTCTTTCAAGCAAAAAATAGGGATTGGTAGGACTAGTAAGAATGGTAGGGGGCAAGATATCACAGAAAAGACTACATCAGTGCCATACGGACACAGGGGGGGAAAGAGGTTGCTGTGGGACAGGCAAGATAAGAAAAAGCAAGGGAAAGGGATGGGTTATGGAGGAGATGAGGACCTGAGCTGAGCAGAGGTGAAGCCATGGAACAGCAGAGATGTGGCAAGGAGCAGGATGTGAGCAAGTAGACAGTCAGAACAGGGATGGAAAATGAAGGCAGCAAAAGTCCCTGGCATGCTTTCTCAAGCCTGAGAGCTTCAGGGTTTCCCCAGGGCCCTGAGCAGAGGCCAGATGTGTGCTCCCATGCAAATCAGAGAGAATTTAGAGTCAAAAGAGGTCTTTCCCCACCAGCCTGGAGACAGAGGAAAGGCTCTATTTTTGGAAAATGGGGCTCTGTTTTATCTCTCCCCAACAGCAACCCCAGCATTGCTCATCTTCCTTTACAGGCATCAGTCTGGATACGTCTCTCTCCACACATCAGACAGGAAGATTCAGAGGAGAAAAGCTTAGGCTGGGTTTTATTAGGCCAGTGAAGGAATTTCAGTGTTCAACTCTCAGCAAAATTAGTAGCTAAATCCTTGAGTTCTGCTTCAAATACATCAGCCAGATTATTCATTGTTGTTCCTATTCTGAATTCAGATATTTTGGCCAGGGGTATTATTTATGATCTCAAACAATGTCCCAGTTATTTTTTGCTATGACATTGAGTTAGGACACAATGGGAATGTTAAGAAGAACCTGCAGATATCAACCTTTTCTTGCACAGACATCAATGCTTGCAGTAATCAGCACAGAGATGTCAAATTGTCAGAAGAGTTAGTTCTGGTCAATTGATTCCATGGACGTTGTGGGCATCTGAGGCTGATTTTCCCATTAGTGAGTGTAAAGAACCTATTGAGTATTCTAGCTTTAGATGTATCATTTTCAAGAGCTACCTGGTTTGCACAGTATTGTGAGGGTTACTGATGTCAAAATGATTTGTTGATGAATTCAGAAAGTAAAGTTCTAAATGTCTTCTCTGACTCCTGCCAACCCAAGTGACTTTCAAGCTTGGCAGAGCAAACCTCCCCTTTATGCAATTTATAGGAATGGACCCAGAAAAGTCTGTGTCAAATGTTTCTGTTCACAAAACTTTAAATGACTCAGTAGCAGCTTAAACTACAAGCAGCATCAATGTTTGCACTGCCAATTATTTTGAAAGGGAAATACATTTCCATTTTCATGAAGCGGAGGAAGATGAAGTGAGGGTTTATGAACTTCCTCTTATGTGTCAAGCTGGCTTGGTTGATTTTTTGGATAGCACTTAATTATGTTGGGTCTTTTCCAGGAAATTATAATTTACAAGCTTTTGAAACTCACACTCCCTCTCATCACTAATCAGAAAGTATGACCTAGTTTAAGTTACAGCTTGAAGATGTGACCTAGTTTTACAGGTAGCCCGATCCCATTGTGCTCAACTCAACATTGTAAAATTTAGAAATATTCTTTTCACGAAAAGTGAGCCGGACTGTCACCTTGAGCCATTGTTCTTTGTTTTCATCTGGCCCCTGAAAAGTTAACAGCACTGCCTAGTTTAGAAAGCACAGGACAAAAAAGATATAGAGGTACTTGATCTCCTAGATTCAAGTCCTCAGAAATACTTTCCTGTTCATCGCCAGTGACCAAAAAAAAGTCCTGGGAGCTCTCCTGTAAGTCCCTGAAAAGGATGGCCATCTAAAGGCCACACTTTAAGACCACTGCTAAAGACATGTTGCTCAGTAGTTGAGAAGACCAGGAACAATGAATGGTTGTCACTGCTGACAAGGGAACAACCTAGGAGAAATACAGAGGAGTGTGGAAACAGTGCAGCTACACTTCTTTTTCCTTCTCACACAAACTGAATGCAAGTACAGAGGAAAAATGCTCCTTGTTTGTCTGGTCTTTCTGCATCATGGCTGCATGTTCAAGCACCCCTAAACTGTGAGCAAAAGCAACGCTTTACACAGAGCCTGAAAGTATTGATGGCTTTGATGTTTTCTTAGTACAGCAGCTGGCTTATTTCCTCTGGAGCAGAGGGCATCAGCATGCTTTCTCTATATATCTCTACTTGGATTCAGCAGGAGTTTCTCAGATGGAGGCAGTTCTGGTCATGTGCAAAATCTGAAAAATTTGCATGCTTAAAAGCAAAGACAGGCTGTGATAGGAGGTCCTTCTACACAGAAATGGTCTGGCAGGTTTCCTGGAAGCTGTTTTCCTCTTAAATGCTTTGATTCCAGCAGAGCACATCACGGCTCTAGCAAAGGCATCAAAACCTTAATGAGTATATCCTAACGAGTAACTACCATTTGCAGAGATCTCCATGTGGCCGCCTGCTACTTTCTCAAACTTTTCACCGCATGAAATAAGGTTCTGTCTTAAACACTGGAAATAACTCTGCACGCTGTTCATTGCCATATCCAAGCAGAAGGACAAGAAGAGGAATAATGTTAAAGAGAACAGTTTGCATTGATTAACCGAGGAAGTGCTGCTGTAATCTGTAACAGAGGTTCCCGTCTGTGGAAAGTTATACGTGATCACATTCATCACATCAGTTGCACCAAAAGATGCTGCTCTGAAATTCAGGAGCAATGCAGAGCTTGAGCCTTCAGAGGCATATACTGAGTTAATTTTCCTCTTAACAAAAAATAATTGTCCTACAAATGTGAGTGTGGGGGAGTCATGGTGATGATTTTACGTCACCTCCTTTGCACTTAAACACAAATGGGTGAGGTAAGCATGGTGTTGCAAGGGTTACTTGCACCAACTAAATCTAGGTCACAACAAGAAATTCAAAGAAAACTTCTGAGCTTACCGATACATTTCTAGTGAGTAACACATTTCCGAGTACACGGGAGCTGATAATATGAGAAATACCAGTATTTCATTTAGCATGGCCTTTTCTCACTTTAAAATGAGTGATGAACTTTTGGGTAAAGGTTATATAACATGAAACAAACACGTAGGAAGGGCTTTGCTCTAGCCCAAACTTAGATGCCTGTTTCTTCATGGTTGAAGCAGCACAATGCTTACTGTCACCTTCAGCCCTATTTCACTCTCCATGAGAAGCCGACTGGGCATGTGCTGGTCTTGGTGTTCAACTCAAACTACTGACTCCAAACAAAAGACCACGATGAAAGACAGTTCATCGCTAACCATTGGGCAACATCAGCTATAATTACTTCGAGAGGAGGAGCTGGTATTAAACCCATGGTACATTCTTGGTGTTGGTCCTTATTTTAGTGGCTCTTATAGTCTGTTATTTTTTCCTCCCTCTAATGGCCAAGAGGGAGAGGAGATCCTGCCCTGGCAGCAGGAACTTGCTCCAGCAGACTCTTTGGTAATCGTCCCATTCCCATTGTTGATTCAGACTGTCTCGTGTTGGGAGCAAACCCACATTCATGTATTTTTTTATTTTTTTTTCTGCTGTAAGAACTTAAATTACTTTCATTGAATGTGTCTCCAGCCCATAATGGTCATAAAGGCCATCTGTGCTCCCGGACATTTGGCTCACAAGTGGAGGACAACAGATGCCGGCTGGAGCCTTCTCTACCGTCTGCCTTTCATTTTCATTAATGTGTTCAATACCTGGGTAAAACCAACAAAAATAAACAAACAAACAAAAGCCTCCCCATCACTATTTCTGCCTGGGTCATATTTTACAGATGTTGCACAAGCCTGTTTGATAAGGCAACGTGAAAGCCACTGGAAAGACAGGTGTGTCACATTTCTGCTCCCTCACTAGACTATGATCTCAAAGTTAGGACTATGAGTAACTATGAGCCCTTGCTCCTGTTCCTGGCCTGTTCCCAGCTGCTGGTCAGGAATGTTGTCAAGAACTGGGTCATTCCAGACATTCAGTGAGCAAAAAGCATTTCCATCACCTATCCATTTATGATGGATGCTGCCAAAGTCACTCAGCACAGAAATGCCAAATCAACTCATAATCTTCTTTGCTGGCAGAAAAGACAAGGTATGTCAACAGTGACTAAATATTATTCCCAGGGTTATATTTTTTCCCCAATTACATACAATATTTGAAATGGATATTAAGTAATGGACCTTTTGTAGAAGAAACATTAATTGCATTGTCGCTGTGGTTTAAAGCAGTTTATACTGCACAGTGACAAACACCCACACAGACTCCCCAAAAAAGGCTTGAAAAGAATCAATCTCATATAAAACTATTTATAATACTGATCTTACTGATGTCAGCAGGAAAACATCTACTGAGTCGAAAGCGGGAAGCTAAGCCTTTTCTCACCAGCACGATATTAACCCAGATTAATAAAATTGAATGAATTGTAACAAGCAATTTATGTATTTGGGGGAATTTTTTCACATTCAGCAAGTCTCACAGCACAGCTGGGCCAATAGAGTTCTCAATTATCTTTTTTATGTGAGCTGCTTTGTTGCACAATCTCAAACATCAGCAAAATTCTGCAAGTGTGCAGATGGCATGTACCAGGGAGCAAGAGCAAACTTGAGGAAATGTGTTTGGATGTTTTCAAGTAAATCATGGCAGCATTTCTATTTGGCTCATATTTCTGGGGAAAAAAAAAAAAAAAAAAAAAAAAAAAAAGAACCCACAAAAAAATCCTAACAACTATTCAAACTGGTTTTTAAATGTAATTTTTAGCTGAATTGAAAAAAAAGACAAATAGCCAGATAACAAAGCAGAACTAGAAACAAGTGCAAAAACTGATCCACAGGCAGCAGAATGCTGGACTGTAGTCCAACACACTTTACACTAATTGATAATATTGTTTTTTTATATTTATAATAATGTTAATGAGGTTTAAGTAAAATTATCTCATCTTATTCATAGTGGTATCCTAGTACTGTCAGATATGAGAGAAAATGCAGATTCGTATAAGTAGTAATTCAATTATACATTTACAGTTGACAATAGATGGTAAAATCAACAGCTGTCTTCAGGAAATAGTAAATAAATGAAATATGTTTATAAGATCACATTATTCTTTAATTCATTACTATCTATCAACAGTGATAGATGAAATAAAAAGGCAGAAGCTCCGTCCTGGACTGTTGTTGCCTGCATGGGTTTATTTCAGCACTCTTGCTGGCTGTTTTGACCTGCTCGGAGGAGCCCTCTTTGACAAGGGCATGCGGTATATATGCTCAGTTTCATGTGATAAAAACACAGCTTAGTGGGTTCCAACTTGGTAGGATGATCTTCTGCTAAGAGAGGGAGGCTGGCTTAAGCTGCAAGGCTGCATGCCACTCAGTGCCTCGAACTCCAGCCCTCTTCCAGTTAGCAGGACAGAAATAACCTAACTATCCATTTCCAGAACTGCAGTTGTTTTTCCAGAGCAAAAAAACTGAAGCCATGAAGAGTGATAAAACATTAAACCAGACAGACCTTGTTTTGTTTAAGCTGTATGTGATACTGTAGTGCAGTCATAAAATATTTTGCTTTTATTCAGCTTTCACTGTGAGGGTGAGGGAACCTTACACAGGCTGCCCAAGGAGGGTGTGGAGTTTCCTTCCTTGGAGGTCAAGACCCACCTGGACACGTTCCTATCCACCTGATCTAGATGGACCTGCTTCTGCAGAGGAGTTGGACTAGATGATCTCTAAAGATCCCATCCAACCCCTACCATTCTTGGATTTTGTGACACTGACATGGCAAAATGCTGCAGGTTACCGGGGAGCTGGTCAACCTTCTGCATAACATGAGAGCATTATGTTTAGGAAATACTTATACAAAAAGAGTAGACAATCTGCACAGAGTTGCTTACTAAAGTAGTTTCATTAGTTATTGGTTCCCAGAGGGCAAAAAAAAGTATGTACAGGTTACACCATTCACCGTACATCAGTTCCCTGGGACATCAGCAGGGTGGCGTCAGAGCAGGCACATTAATCTGTACTAAGCCAGCAGCCAACTATAAATGAGCAGTGAAGCGTCTACTCTGCTCTATGCATTCATAGCCAACAGCTACGGTGAGCTGGTTTTATCTGTGGCTGTGGAAAGGTGCGACTCTGGTGTCTGGTTGTTTTTTTGTGACATAGGAAGGAAAAAAAATCATTCCAGGCATATCACGTGGCTGGTCCAACTAATAGTGAAGAGTGGGTTAAAATCCCTCACACTGATGGGGTATGAGGTAAAAACGTGGTGTACAAGAAGGTATCCCAACTTCCCAAACAATTACCTTCCATGTTTCACTGCTCCAAAATCCATGACCTGCTCAGAAAGGGACAGGGGGAGGAGATCCTGTTTGTGAATTCTCTCTTTACGCAGTCGGGGCCCCTAAACCACCCACCAGGCAGCCTTGCTCACACCTGACTTGCAAACTAAGGGAGTTTGAGACCTACAGGATGATGCAGCAGGTACATCATAGTTATGAAGACATGATAGCACCTGAAACGTGAACTCAGCAGACAAAGAAGGATTCTGGCATCCTCTGCTAAAAAAACCAACCAGGATCTCTCACACAATGAATGACTCAAGAACCAGATGGTTGGAAAAAATGAATCCATCATTTTATGACTTGCAGCATGTAAGGAGCTGAAAGCAATTGGAGTTCCTGCTTGTCTTCTGTCATAGCCAAACATAAATTGATTGGAGTTTACTGATGTCCTGTCTGGGGAAAAGCAATGTGTCTCATGCACGAGGGCAGGCAGTAGAGAGCACGCGGCTCAAACACTGAATGAATGGAAGGAAAATATGCCCTCCCAAAACTTCATAAAATGGATTGTTAACAGATAGCAGTAAATCAAAGACACCTAGCCCCTCACCTACACCCCAGTACAAATACTTCCTTGGAAACACAGCTAGAAACCCCAACACATTCAGACTTAAGGCTAAAGGAGAGCAGATAAAAAGAAACATCCAGAGTTGTCTGGAAATTGAACAACCTCAGTCTGACACAAGTTTCTCAGCTTTTCATCATGACCAAGCTTTGCTCTGGAACTACTCATGATTGATAACATTTAGCAATGGTATAAGATCTACAGGGTTGGACCCCAGTGAGTTAACAACCTCACTACAGCAGTTGACAAAGCCCATAGGTTATGGTACCAAATACCAGCAAGTGGGAAATACTGGTCAAGACCCCAACACAGAAAGAGCAAGAAATTGCCTGTGTATATGGGTAAGAAGACTTTCTGGCTTAAGTCCGTTTTCACAGACAACCGCAGGAAGATGCTGCTCATGGTCATGTTTGTCAGGCTTTGCTGCAGACTAATTTTGTAACTGCAAAAGTATTAAGCATGTGATAATCATTTGCAACCCTCCAGAGCTGGTACATCAAACCAAGGGGCAGTATGGTCTGCTTCCTGTGTCTCATCTCCATGTCCCTTATGCCCCAGCTACTTTCCTTTGCTCTTACCCAGCTCAGCTCTTGCAGGGATGCTTCAGGAAACTTTCTGACAAACACAATTCTCATCATTTTCCAGCCAAAGACACAGCAAAGCCACCTGAAAGTGAGCCAAGTAAGGGGAAGTATGCCTAGACCTGACCCGAGGCTGTTGCTATCACCAGGAAAAAGAGCTGCAAGTAAGAGCGGGCTGAGCAGGAGACACTGGCAGCTGGAAGGAGCCAGAGAAAAGGAAGTGGGATAGACAGAAAAAGAAACACCCACTGGCTGGAAAGAGCTTGGGAAGGCGGGGAGCGGGGGGGAGGAGTAGCCAGGTGCCAAAATATGCAACTCTAACCCCATGTATGAAAATTTACATAGCAAGAGTATACAGATGTTTACACGCACTGAATCCCAAAGAAACTGTTCCCAAGGAAGATTTTTTTTTAAACTTCCAATTTCAGCAAATAATCATCCTGTATCTCCAGATCAAAACTGTCTTTTGAAGATTAAAAAGTAAGAGTCACATGTTCTTTTCTTAGCTACAAACTCATTACCTTCTTCTGAAGGTAACTCTGTTCATTAATTGATTAGTTCACTCCTTCCATTAATCGTGTCCCAATGAAGCAATGAAATCAATGAAGCAGACAGAAGAGAACAGACACTTATAGGGGAAGGCTTGGTTTTAGGAAGGTCAGTGCTAGGGCAGGTGGTTTTACTGTGCCACCTTGGCACAGACATCCAGGCTGCCTCAAATGACACTGCCGATGCTTTTCAACCTGTGGCTGCTCTGATATAAAGAGCAAAATCAAGCTGTACAAACAGGTCCACTTGGAGATTCCTGCTTCCCTTTAGATGCAAGTGAGGGCAAAAAGTGCCAAGGGCCAGGGTCAGGCAGGCAGAATAGGACTTCTTATTTTTTGTAGAGAACAGCCAGAGCTTGGATGTTAATTATGATCTATGTAGCAGCCTATACAGCCCATGAAGACTATTTTATCACAATCCTGCTACCTAGTTCATACAGCTAGATAATTTGCATCCAGAGGATGGTAAGGCAGAAAAAAAAAAACACCACCACAAAAAAACCTCCCGAAAACAAAAAAACACAATCCCAAAACTATTTAAGGTCTCAAAGTCATCACACAGAAGAAACTTAAAGCCTCATATTGCATCGAGAAATTCAGATGCCTGCAGTACTCCTGAGCACAGAGGCAGTGCTAAGCTGAGGCTCAGAAGCCCCCTGCTAATCATTGGTGGGGAGCATGAGGATGCCCAGGTTACCACCAAGGGTCTTCCCAGGGGTTCAGCGCCCAGTGCAGGTGCTGTGGCCTCCTCCAGCACACAGGCACAGCCCCTGGCCACTGTCAGTCAGACACAGGCACAGCAATTGCTAAGGCCAACTGCTGAGAGCTACCTCAAATCCCAAAGCATTTAAACCCCTGTCATTACCTCCCCTAGAGAGTGAATTAACCCCCAGACATATACAGCTGATGTTTTTCTCCCAGTCTGCCACTGGGCATCTGTATAATGCAAAAAATATAGTTGAGTACAAGCTGTAACTCTTGAAACTGTGAAAGGAAAGCCCCAGATTCCTCAGTCATTCCTGGTTTTGAACTGATAACTGTTCAGTGTTAAAGATAAATGGGAAGTCGTCAGTTCCAGCTCAATTTCCAACTCCTGATGATGTAACCCTAGTTGAAAGTGGTGGATGCCAGTTTGGAGGCAAATCAAAACTCTCTAGAATTCATTGTAATTGTCTCACAGTAGTCGGTTTGTGCCTCAGTTCTCTCAGTGAGTTATTCCATACTCAGCCTCAGATGTCCCGAGACCTAAACAACAGGATTGAAGCTGCACAAGAAATACAGGCAGACAGGAAAACAAAGAAATCACAGAGCAGATTTGTTTTTTTCTTAGAAATATATTTTGTAAGAAAACATTATTAAAAAGAAATGTTTATTATACAGTATAAAATACTTGCTTGAACCCAACTCAGTTCCTTACAAAAACAAAATATTCAAAACCATTAAAAGCCTGAGTATTTGTACGAAGCCTCACTTCCTACAGACCTCACTTTTGTTTTCTGTGATTCCTACTGCATGAAAGCACAGATTTTCCCCACATCATCCTTAGAGCATAAAAACACTCCCACAAGCTCCCTCCTCCCTGCCCCAACATGTTGCTGTTCGCAGCCCAGACATGCTCTAAACATCACCCCTGTAGTATTTGCAGCTCTCTTCTGCCTCCCCCCTACCCAGACTCCATCCACCTTCCCTTTTTGGCCAAGCAACTATACAAGCAACAACACACACTGCAGCTAGCCAGGAGTCTCCCTGTACTTATTTGTTGGCTAATATGAACAGTGGCCAGCCACTGACAAATAACATTTAATGGCTGAGTTGTTCTCAGCTGTCTGTCCCCATAAAGCCTGTAAGAATCCCTCTCCCATTCATCTGCCATCTCGGGCAGAAGTGTGCAGAGTATTAAAAGCTTGAAGAGGAGGTGAAGACAAGGCAAGGCAGTGACATAAGCTGCACTTTTTCAGGAAACTATGCTAAAAAAGTCTTTACTCAGTTGCAGAATTTACAACTTGCAGACTTTGTTGTAGGAAAATATGCCTGTTCAGTAACTATAAACACCTCCTAATATACTTCTGTGGCTTATTATGGGCTTTTTTCTTTAGTTTAGATTTTTTTTTCTAGGTAACACCAGCTTTGTAATGTCAATTACCCTCTAGGTTTGAAAGGCACCTAGTGACCAGCATTCTGGTGTTAATTACTCATGACATTGGTGTGATTCCCCTCCTCTCAATAATACTGACAAATTTGACAGAAACCTATTAAGTTAAAAAGAACAAAGATATATATATTACATTTGCTAATTGCAAACAACCTCTTTTATAGCTGCAATTTTTCCCATTGGGATTAAAAAGTGCACCAGTTTAACATGTCTGTACATTAAAAACAGTTTAAAACATTAAATATACAAACAGCAAGAGATCTTTAAATATTTTGTATCAAATACTATAGGACAATATAATTTACATATTTTTTTACATGAAACATTACACCTGAAATATAACTTTAGATATTACAGAATATAAAAATACATACTTTTTGTCTAAAAAAAAAAAAAGTCTTTGCAGGTTCTGGCACAATGTAATACTTTAAAGGCACATCATATTTTGGCAATCTATATTTGCAATTAACTGTGCAACAATAATAAAAGTGACCTGTAATTAACCTTTTAGAACTGCAAGGCCAGATGACCTCCCTTCTTCCTGGCATAGCCCTTTTAATCAGGTAAAAGAAACCCCAACAACCATAAACCAACTTCAGTTGAACTCTTTAGGTGTTCTGCAACTCATTTCTGCCACGGCCTGAGCTCTCCAACCCTAACCCAGCAAAGCAAGAGCAGGCTTAACTAAGCATGTGAAAAGCCACATCAAATGCAATGGGATTAGTCATGCTTTCATAATCTTCACTGTCTCTGGGTCAGAAGGCTCAACCCCAAGCAAAACTGAGCCCTAAATGCAAGTTGGGAGCCAATTTCTGTTCTGCCCTAAGTTTGTGTCAAACTAGTACAAGTGGCACAGGTTAAAAAGTCAGGGCAGAACCTGGAAACAGAAGTTTAATAAACTGCTCTGATTTCAAGGACACCAATGTCAAAGTCATAATGACTCTACTGAAGCCAGTGGAGACATACGAAGTAAAACTGCTAGAAGGAAATCGGGAGAACTATTTAATTTTGCCCCTCTATGCACTTGTGGGCACTCTTGCTGGAGTCAGCACAGGGCAAAAATGTGTCTTACATGAGATACATGGCTTATACAGATGCACTTGGGTTGCAAAAGATTTTCAGTTCTGTCTTCAAGTTGTTTCTGGACCACTACAAACTCCATTTTCAGCACACTAAAGAAAGATTCAGTCTAAATCCCTTACTTTAAATGCCCCAAAATAAGTTGCTTCTTGTGATGAATCCAGTAGCAATGGGTTTGATACCTGGATACTTATCATTTCACCAGATTTTAATTTAAAAAACCCTCCCACGTTTACAGAATAAAAATGAAATTCTGAATTCCCTGACCAATATTTGGTGCTTCCTCCCTTCATCAACACATCAGAGCGCCTTATTTTAAGGTTTGTCTTAATCATATACACCATCAGCTGAAGCCCTCTTTTGGTCAGGTTCCCTGAAGTTTCATGATGTCTAAAACAGATGTTGGCATAAAGGTAGTAAAAACCATCTTGATTAACAATTAGTTTTCCATCATTGAATGTCATATTCGATAGGTTTGCCTGGCCTTTGTCGTGGTGCCAGGAGGTGAGGTTCACTTTGCGAGTTCCTGAAAGAAGAGACGAAAAAAAAAAGATAATAATTTATAAACATTTAACAACTTCCAACATTTAGAAAGCAAACTTCAGGGGTTTAGAATCAACAGCAACTACAGTTATATAGGCTAAAGTGAAGATTAGGCAACTTTGGTAACAATTCACAAGTGATTTTTTTTTAATTTAAGAGCAAAAATTCATAAGAAATTTCTTTTGTTCATAATTTATTGATGTATTTTCCTTGCTATTTGTCAGAGTCTGCCCTCCCACCAAAACACCTGCTGGACCAAGGTAGAAAACACTTGCTTGGCCAATAGTTTCCTTATGCAAAGCAATCATGCAACAAGCTCTGTAATGAAACTGCATTTCACCTAAAACTTCATTCAAGTAACAAATACTTGAGATTAATTTGAGAAGAAAAATTACTGTATCAGTCTTTAACCTGTTAGTGGTTGTAAAGAATAACTAAACAAAAGTCCAAGAAATAGTTGAATTAGTGATTCCCCACAGAGAAAAGCTTAAGAAACCTTCCTACATTTTATGTTCTTGGGACTGTAGTGGTACAAAAGTAAATATACTTTCATTTGAGAGCATCAAAAAAAGAGCAGAAAAAAGTCAGTACAAGTGTGCATCTTTAGTACTACAAAGTAAGCTGTCTAGACTTTAGATAGCACTAAAGTCTTTATGACAAAGCTTTTTATGCAAAATCAATGTTCAGACTTACCCTAGAGCTTGCATATACCCGAATAAGGCTCCAAAATCTGGTATAGTCATACCATTTGGTAACTGTACAAACACTTATAGCTCAGTATTTGTAGCTATTTGTGAGGTAAACTCAGATTCTTTACTTAATACCTAGTGGAAAGTCTTTGAAGAAGAGCTTTAGGAAGACTGACGTGTCTCTGGATGCATTTCTGTTTCTTTTCTTTGCCTATTTTTATTTATTTTAAGACAGAAACAATGAACTGATACTCCATGCTTGAAGAAGAACAGTCTCTTTCAAGTTGTCTTAAGATGGAGACTCAGAAACTAGGAAAGAAAATGAGGATCATAGAATGGCCAGGGTTGGAAGGGACCTTTAGAGATCATCTAGTCTTCCCTTCCTGCAGAAGCAGGTTCACCTAGATCATGTCGCACAGGAACGTGTCCAGGCGGGTCTTGAAGACCTCCAAGGAAGGAGACTCCACACCCTCCCTGGGCAGCCTGTGCCAGGGCTCCCTCACCTGAACAGTGAAATAGGTTTTTCTTATATTTAAGTGGAACCTTTTGTGTTCCAGCTTCATCTCATTATCCCTTGTCCTGTTGCTAGCTACAATAGAAAAAAGGGATGCCCCAACCTCCTGACACCCACCCTTTAGATATTTGTAAATGTTATAATCTCTCTGTCTGTCTGTAGATCATGCACATGGGAATCAAAATACACATATAAGAGTTACCAAACCTGACTACCAAAAAGGACAGATTAATAGAACTAACATGTAAACAAGCATTATTGATTTCCTTCTAACAGGTTCACGTCCCTGTTGCATGCCCTGCTTGCATGATGGTGGCCTCGTAAACAGGAAGCTGTCCCTTATCTGTTAAAGTGACTGACTGCTTTGTGAAGAGAACAAAAAGGAACTGAGAGACTGGAGGTGTTTTGATTAGTTTTTCAGCTCAGCAGTGTCACTGAAAGCTAAATTCACATACACAAGCACAAATGTCTCCCAGGAACTCTGGCACCTTCTGGATTTTTCCTCCAACAAGACATATTGTACCATCTCTTGGAGGTTTCAAGCTGGTCAAGTGTCAGAAGTCATTTCATTTGGATCCCACTATTGAGGCTGTGGTAAGAGATGGCATGGTAAGAGGCCAGATGGGAACTGAGAGAGTGTTTGAGTCTTCCTCCTTCCAAACGTGGTCACACTTGACACTTCAGATTGTTTTTGGTGACACAGTGCTAAGAAGCAGTCTGCAATACCAGCCCCAGAAGTACTGTTATACTGCAGCACGTGTATTATGTAGAGGTTTATCAAAACATTTTCTCCTGTGTGCCCTGCAGCACACATCCTACAGTCCTTGCCTGCAAAAGCAAAGGAATAGGCTACAGTGGAAGGAGAAGATCTCGGCAAGGTCCACAGACATGCCCACAGAGAGGAAGCCACACAGACCCCAAGCCGTCCTGATACACTCTACCACTTATTCAGTGTGACACATAGGGACTTCTAACCACAAACAAGTTTTGGCACACAAGACTAATTCCACTTGCTCCCTCTCACAGACACCACGGGACCTTAGACCTCAGGCTCCAAGGGCATCTAAAAGCCTGCTTCAAATGTTCAGTACCTTACTCTTCCAACATCAAATCAAAACAGTTCATTCACAACAGATGTTGCATGGCACATGGCAGGGCCAAGTGCCCTCTCCTCCAAGTAAGTATAAAGGCATACCCCAGAATCACTAGTGCTCACAAGGCATACTGGGGAAAAGCCTCAGGTACATTTGATCAATTAAAAAGATGCCTCTTGGACTTGTTTTTGCAGAAAGAAGTAAGGAGAAGTAGGGACAGGGGAATTTGAGAGCTATGAGTCTTCCCTAACTGCCAAGGGCAAGCAACTTTGGCATGTGAGAGGAATAATTTAATAGCGGTCCAGAACAAAAAGCCTCTGGCACTCTTTCACAAAGACTTGAGCAAAGCACTGGCTGTCAAAGGCAGTTCATAAACAGTTACTCCCCTACGGCTCCACTGCAGCCAGGTAGAAATTCTACAAGCAAAATCATACAAAGAAGCTGTCTTTTGTTCAGTGCTTCAAAAATCCCTTCTGAAAACCACCAATTAATTGGAAGTGACACTGAGATCTTAAGTCTCTTGGCCTGGAATTATTCACCTGCAAGAGATGCTGAGATAGGGCACCAGGGCACACCACTGAATCCCTGAGGATGGCCAAGGAAGTTGTAAAAGTTCTTGTGCCGTGTTAAACCTGCCAGAAATAGCGATCCCAGGAGGCTGGGCTACCTTAAAGATGAGAAGGATAGGCAAGAAATCACTGCTTGGATGGGAGGAGAGGCACATCAGAGACACAGGACAGGAAGGTACACCTGTGATGCAGCAGAAAGGCATGTTGGCACGCTAGGACTGACTGGTGGCACACTGGGCAGGTGCTACACAGCTTTTATTCACCTAGCAAGGCAAATTTTTAGCTGCTAGTCTTAATCAAGTAGCAATTGTGAAGAAATCCTTAGTGGGAAGGTGTGATTTTCTGCTGAAGAAGAGGGAAGAGAGAAAACAGGTGCCACAGTCACTTGTAATTGAAATGCTGAGAAATTGTGGGTGAAGTTTGTTCACACTATTTGGGTGTTGAGGTGACCATCCATGGTCAGGTGGAGGATTTGGCCAAAAGATGATGGAAGATGATCCTAACTGCTCTGAGCAGAGGTTCTAAGCACTTCTTGTGGTAATACATCAAAATGTGGAGACATCAAAACAATCAGTAACCCAAAACATAGGCAGAGGACAAAACTGGAGCATACGAGTGCCAAATCAGCTGGCCATATATCAGACACTGAAATGTAACCCAAGTCATGGGACAGTCAGAAATGCTGCAACATAGTACCTGCTGTGATGAAATTTACTATCACTCACCGTGATAAAATCCACAGCAGATTTTGTGCTACAAAAAAAATAGCACAAGCTAAGTCATGTTGACAGAGAAAGAAGATGTCAGAGAGATAATGAGTAAGATAACCTTCCAGACATGGCAAAAAACATTATGAACAAAGTCAAGACAATACACAGCCTTTCTGGTAACTGAAGACAAATCAAAGCAATGTCTTAGATATCTATGAGCACGAACTAAGGCTAATACAAATGAGTTTCAATAGAATTCATTAGTAAGAAGGAAGGTGATGAGAGGGGGACAGAGGAGAAAGCAGGCCCGTGCTGTTAATTTGTGTGCAGCCTTGTAGCTTTCAGATATAAATAAAGCCTGAGGGAAGGACCAAAGCACTGTTTGCTCTGGAAAACTGTTTTGGAGGCAAAGGGCAGCTAAGCTGAACCTGTAGCTGTAAATAGCTCAGAACACTGCAGCGTTTCCTTAGACAGCTAAAGGTATCAATTCACATCCTAAATGACATATTTAACATTTATATTTATTTCTGTTTGTGATTTTCTCCTTTAAACTGTGACTAATTTCTGTAATCAATTTATAAACCAAAATTCACTGTTTTCATTTAAAACCTAGGTAGCATTTATAGTGAGTTCTGGTAAAAAAAAAAAAAAACCAACCGTGAAGCATCCAGCTTTAACCTAAGGCAGCAAACCTAAAAAATACACACAGCAAGCCAAACCACTATGGCTTCTGCAGCCAAATGATGGGTGGGGACACCAAGATCTCAGGAGGGTTATTTTCCCCTCTCCTTCACACTGCCTCCAGCTGCAAAAGCCCATTTTGGGCTTGATATTATTGTGAACCAGGTAAAAGGAAGAGGCACTGAGCAGTGTCTGTGAGGAAACATTTTCATGAGGGGTGTTCAGTGGCAAACTACTTAAAATATAATCTTGTTTGACAGTGAAGAAGAGTGATTATTTTTTTTTCCCTGACCTTGTTTGTTCTGGGTCAGAATGATGACAGTAGAGAACCTTAAAATACTAAGAACAGATCTGTCCAGACTCATGGATGGCACAAACAATTTAGAAGGATTTCAGACATGTAGGGTCAGAAATCAGAGAAAGAAAACAGGCATTGCCATTTGCAGACAGAGGAAACAGGAAGGAAGAGAAAAACTCTTGCTGACCCTCAGGTAAATTCTTCACCCTCTGTGCCTGTCATTAACCACTACATCACCTGGCCAAGGTGGTATGGAGTCATACCAGTGAGCACTGGTACTCAAGTGCCGCACAGCCAGTGGGTTCAGGGTTCCAGCTGTCTGTAAGGATGCTGTCCCTCACTGCTGCAATGCCCACAAGGATCACAGAAGCTGTGTCTGTGATTAACCACCTGACAATGCTCTTCCAAAA
Organism: Urocolius indicus; assembly: GCA_013401255.1. Lineage (NCBI taxonomy): Eukaryota > Metazoa > Chordata > Aves > Coliiformes > Coliidae > Urocolius > Urocolius indicus. Next base: position 73,890 of record WBNH01000315.1, on the reverse strand, counting down.
GAGGCAGAAACCATATGTGCCAGATCAGGAGAGAGTATTGCCAGCTCATCATAATGGTAAGGGGTTGATCTGCTCCAATAAGATACAAAACAGCTTGTTGTCACAGGCACTGTATTTCTTGAGAGTTCCTGCAGCCTGTGCTATTTTTAAGAACGGGAAAAGAGCAAGTAAGAGCAATGCCTCTCTTGCCACTACCCACAGATGTGGTATGTCACTCCCTAGAAGGTTAATGGAGCGATACACAACAGTAGAAATTATCAGCTGCTAGCCCTGATAAGAATACTGTTTACAGCAACATCCAGGTAGGCAACAAAGAATTGCCTGTGGGAAAAGGTGGATTTCACAAAATGTGATACTGACACACTCCACTGGTGTTGATACATGATCTGTTTCTATGATCAGCAAATTCATGGGATGTTTCCAAAGACAAAATGCTAAGACAAGTGTACTGATACTGCACCTTCTACTATTGACCTGTGTCAAAAGCTGAATCTGACTGAAATTGAAGCTTGTCAGAAGGCATTTGAGCTAGTAAGAAAGCTTGTAGAAGTTCTGACTGCCACCTGACATGCAGCTTAAGCTCTCTGCTTATACAGCTCTGGATCTTGACACTTGAAGTGAAGAAGAATCCTATCACTCCAAGCAAGAAGCTAACGCCTTGTGTACAGAAATGCTTTGTTTTTAAATAGAGCAAGAACTATTACTATGCAGGCTGCTGAAATCTCAGATTTTTAAGCCTCAACACTGCATTTCCCATTGGTTTAGTTATATAAACCAGAAAAGCAATACATATTGTTTCATTAACATGGAGTTCAGTACTGCAGTGTTTGTACATCTTCAGAGGAAGAAGACGGTGGTGACTCAATGCTCCCTCTCATCTTGAGATCCTCTCTAATAGCTTCAGAATAAACTCTGGTTTACTTCTGCCACACCAATGATGACTCTTGTGTTGAGAATATAGAAACAAAAATCTCAACTGACAATGCCTCAGGACAAAAAAAGGAAACAGTACTGAGATATCTTAAAATTAGGAATGTCTCTTTCCCTCTGGAGAGTGTTCCAAGGCAGACTAATGTCTCGTTCCCTCATATTTTACTATCAAGGATATTCCCAAAACCACACAAAGATACCTGTGGGTTGAGAATAAGAGCACTGGCAAGATAAAAAGAGTGCTATCCTCTTACCATAGGGATAGCTAAAAGCCACAGGAACACATTTTTCCCCCTGCTCAATAACTGAGAAACATACTGCACCCAAGTCAACACAGAAACCCTGTTGCTCACAATACAATGATCTTCCTGCTACTGGACTAGGTGGATGCAGAAAAGACTCATGTGAAGCTTTGGCATATCTGAACATCAGGAAGGTCCTGGAAGCCTTCATGCAAACAACTCTATACCAGGCCTACAATATAATAATGAATGGAATATGACAAAACCTGGATGACTTCAAGTGTGACCTACTCTAGGTGGTCCTGCACAGGCAGGGGGGGTTGAACTAGATGATCTCTCGAGGTCTCTTCCAACCCTTAAGATTCTGTGAGCCTGTGAAAACCTTTTCAATGTAGCTTTAGCAGAAAAAGAGACTTGCTATAAATTCAGCCTTATCCTCTGAAAGTGCAGTGTAACCACGGAGGGCAAGGGACTAGCAGGGAAGTTATAACAGTGACATTGGGATTGCAGTTCTAGGTTTTCAACATCTCAAAATAAAAGATTTGCTTTACAGCAAGTTCTTACACTGATGGAAACCTGATATGTGCTTGTGTTGTGTATTCATGTAAGACTAGGTGATGGAGCAGTGGAACAGGCTGCCCAGAGGGGTTGTGGAGTCTCCTTCCTTGGAGGTCTTCAAGACCCAGCTAGACATGTTCCTATGCAACCTGATCTAGGTGGACCTGCTTCTGCATGGGAGTTGGATTAGATGATCTCGAAAGGTCCCTTCCAACCCTGCCATTCTATGATTCTATGATTCTCAGCTTCCAGATTCACCTGGAAGACAAAGGCTGTGTCACCCAGTACCAACCGGATTATTCTTCAGCAAGCAAACTGTGTTACATTTCAAAGGTAGACATAAGACATTCTTGAATTCTACAACAGAAAGCAGCACATTTCTTCAGCTGACAACTGGACAAAAAAAAAAACCCTCATCTTAGATTCAATGGAAGGGAAACATCTTCCAATGTGCAAGACCTAGATTCTGGACAATCACTGTGCAGGTATATCCTTCTATGTATGTGTGTTATGTATGCATACATACATCTGTGTGTATGTGCACCTGTCACTGACATCCAGTGTGAGTGAAGAACTCCAGATGAGCCCTACTAGCCAAAGAAAATCAGAAGCTTCAGACGAGATCATTCAATGCATATCTTCATTCCTCACCTGAAGACACCACAATGAGGTAGGCCAAGCCCTCAGAGCCTGATCATGAAAAGTGGTCACTGAAACAGAGGCCACTCAGCCCGTAATGGACTGATGTAAAAGACCTGAGGCAATAAGGGAGCAATCCACCTGTTATCATTACCCGTGCTGCCCCTGAAATCCTTCAATGCATCCAATTTATTCTCATTATCAAAAGCTACTTCGGAAATCTCAGTGTGTTGCTGGTACTGCTGAACTATTTTCATATACTTCACTGTTTAATGCGTTTATAGTAGCATTGTAAATAGTCACTTAAATCTGAACTTACCAGATGGAATATTCTTATCATCAATAATGAGATGGGCAAATGGCTGCTTCTCAGGTTTGCTTCTCTTGTACAGATCCATTCCTAATGCCTCCATCGCAGCTAGAGACAAAAGAATTGCATTACCTCAGAAAGATAAGTTTAGTAGAACTAAAATACTTCTTGTTCATAAAGCAGAACCTACCTTTTTCTGGTCTTGGTGGTGCTCTTCCCATGACACGCTGGACTTCCTGAAACGAGAAAGAGCCATTGCTTTGATGTTGTCTTGGTTTTGTAATACTGTGTATTGCGGGTGGTTTGCACAAACAAGACATTCTGTGTATGTGGGGGTTGTTCTGCCTACAGTATATTCAGATGCCTGGGATACATAATCTCATATTTATGTGCTATATAATACGGACACGTGGTTTGGCTGCCACAATCAAATTTCTCTGTCCAACACTTCTGATCAAGGTAGGTGGGAATGCTGATGTGTATGATCCCTATACTGTTTCTTGAAGCAATAGTGACAGGACATTCACCACCTTTCCTACTTACTGGACATTCACAACCTTTCCTATTTACTGCACTTGGGAGTATTTCTCTAAGCATAACAGAAAAATTAGCACTAAGAAGGGATCACACGAAACAATGGAGTTTATTAACCCATTTAATTACTTGGGGTCAAAAGTTAATGAGCTCTATATAGGGATTTGTGTGCAATCACACTAAGAACTAAGAAAAGCTAAGTTCTGAATTTCATTTCTGATGAAGTAAATGATGAGCTAAATGAAAGCCTCCACCCTTCACACTTAACTGCTAACAGAGAAGGCTGCAAGACTCCAATGCTTCATAATCCAGGCTCACTTCTAACTGGGTAGGCAGGAACTGAAGTACTAAGCATCTTGCACATCTGTACTGGGCTAAATGGACTGAGTGCCAGAGTTTGGAAGTAAGCATTCTTAAAACTGCAGAAAAAAAATTTAAATCAATGAAATTAAAAAAAAAAAAAAAAAGAAAAAATCAAGAAAAGCACAAGTAACAGAAAACAGGCACCACAAAAAGCCTTGCTTTTAATAATCTACACTTGTACTCTTCTTGAGAAAACATACAAACAGCAGTTTTCAAAAAGTCTAAGCAGCCTGTTCTTGTTGCAAGCCTGGACTGAGTCTTGGAAATATAAAATTCACTCCTTAGTTCTGTTCTCTGTTGCCCCATGATTCTCTTCATCTCTGTTTTCTTAAAAACAGAGGTAATATTCTAATTGCTATTCAGAATAGCTCATATCACAAAGCCATCTAGAAGATGGTTAGTAAAAGGAAACATTTTGCTGAAGACAGAAATCATATCTCATCTATGAAACCTAAGAGTGGTGCTTTGTTTTGGTCTTTTGTCACACGTATTGCTGTTCATCTGATTCAGTACCATATATATGCAACACACCCTAGATTTGACCAGCTCTGCAATGTTTCACTGTGCTTTCAATCACTGTGGTGTTTCAGAATTTGAAATCCTGCTTTGAAAACACCTAATTTATCTTTTATGTAGTTTTGCAGCCACAGTGAAGTCGCTAAAGCCTTAGCCAGTGCATTTATTACTCTCACTTTTCCCTTTCAGTAGGTGTTTAAATGTTAAACCAAAATGAAAAGCCACAGCAGTATGGAAGTTGTAGTATGACTATCAAAGCACAGTACCTCAGCAGAGATATGCTGATTTTGTAGATGAGAATCATTAAGATGTTTTCTGCTGTTGAGATAAGAAGAAAAGCAGAAGAATTGCAACTTCAAAAGAAGTAAAACTCATGTCCACCTCCCCCATTTATATTCACTTCCCCTCTCTGATCTTCCTACTTCAATGTCAGTTCCAGGAGCCCAGAAATGAAGCTTGATTCTAGGAGCTGCACACCATCAGCCTTTAGCCACACTTGATTTACTTAACTTCATCAGAAGTAGGAAGATGATAAAAAAGTCACAAGTACTAGAGACTGCAAAAAGTGTCAAAAGCCTCTGAAGAGAGAGAACAGGACTCAAGGTAAAAAAGACTGGGAGATGAACCACACTCAGATTACTGTACCACAGCTGCTCCCAATCTTTTCCCTATAAAGGGGAAACTTCTTCGTTTTCTCTTCGTTAGTGGAAATTTCTCAGATGAGAAGTGTCCTTTTGTGTCCTTTCCTTATGGGGGATGTAACAACATCCTTGCCCAGAGAAATGACTGGGCAGATCCAAGGAGAGTTATGTACATTTTAATCTCCTATTATCTAAACTGGTACTGAAAAAAAAAAAAATATCCCACGGCTGGTAATTGCACAGCCCCTGAAGCCTCTAAACTGGCCAATTGCTATCTTCCTCTTAAACTACAGTTTTCTTATGAGTAGAGAGTTCAGCTTCTGCCCATTTCCAAAGATGGTCTAGTTTGACCAGCTAGCCTAGTATCTCACCTTCTGACATCCAACAGCCTGACTCAGCTCATCTTCCAGCAGAAAGGCCGTTGTCCTCACAAAATGCAATCTGAGCTGCTCTCTTTCTAACTGGTGGTGGTGCTGTTCGTCTGCAACACTGATATGCAGAACAGTTACTCAGGAATACCTGGATCCACAAGTCTTCCATGTCCTAATGGTCCTGAGCCTATTTTCCTGTTTGCCAGGAGAATCTCTCTCCCAACAGGAACACTCTCCTGTACTCCTCCTGAAGCTATGCACCTAGGCAATTGTAAGTGCATATTTCATTACAAGAAAGGGGAAATAACAAGAAAGTATGAGCCCAACAATAAGACATTGAGAAGAGATGGAGACTGGCTCATGTTCGTTGACCCTTCTGTGTGCTTGTCATTGGATTAGAAGTGGCTAACCTGAGGCCAGAAACCAGAAATCTTCAATCAGCCAAGTTCTCCAAAAACTAGACTAGTGTCAAGTTCTTTCCTTGATTCTAACCAGTCCCACAAAATGTCGACTTTCCTTTCTGTTCTGTTGGCCAGGCTTCCAAAGCAAAGCTGAAATTCATGAACTAGTACCAAAATGAAAGAGGTAGATCTTGGGGTTTCCTCCTAAAGACTTAGTTCAATACTTGAGTTTTCTCTATAAGTTTCTACAGTTCCAAGCTGCTGATAACACAACCTAGAAAAGCATTTTAGCATGCACTTGCTTCTGGCAGAGAAGGACTAAAGGGACATATTTTTCAGTTTAAAAAAGAAAATATTCAGATGTCTAAAGATGGCCTCTTAGTGGGATTATAATAATCCTCTGGTATCATTACTGCAAGAAACTAAGAGCTAGGTTTTTCCATATCTTTAAAGTATCAACTGCATTCTTTAGCACCTTTAAGCATCTCATACCTAATCACAACATACACTATCATTCAGAAAGCAGCTCAACAAAATCTATCACTAAGGCACTGCTATAATGGCATGAGAACTGCTGACAAAATATTACCAGTGATTTGTCTTCAGCCTGCCACCCACAGAACTGTGTGCACTACCAAGCTGTTGAGCTGTTTTTTAGAAAAGCTGTACACACAAATCACACCACTCTGTGAAGCTTTTCAATAAGATGCACTTGTACCCTTTTGCGTCATTTGCTCGCTGCCCACCCAAGTCCACTCTGCAGGCCTGCTTCTCACATTCCAACCCCCTTCATACGGTCACTGTTTAAACAAGACAAGCAGCCAATCAAAAATCTGGAAAATGCTTTCTCTGATCCAATAAAATAAAATCAAGAGGCCATGGGGAAGCCGAAAAATTTTCATGTTTTAAAAGCTAAAGGCGTGCTTTAAGGGCCTGGAAAGTCAGCAACTGTTCTTTCCTCATCCCCAGCAGGCTGCAGGTTTTAATCCTCAGCATTTCAGCATTTTCAAAACAAACACAACTTCTGCTCTTCAAGTTATGTCCAATGTTGAGGATGTAGAGACAAGGCTACGTTTGAATGCAGGACATTTGCAAACAAGTTTTCCTCTCCCTTGGCTTTTACAACACCTCAGTATCTACCTAGAGCAGTTCTAAGCAGCCTTTTGAGTGCAACCAGAAGAGAATCCCTCTGGACATGCAAGTTTTGCCTCAGCTGTGATCTTAAAGCTCCTTTATGCAGATGTTCCTTGTACTATCTGAGTGCTTTAAGTCCAGCTAATACTAGGAAGAAGTATCTGATTATCTTGCCAGAAACTTAGCAATTTGAAGAACGATGATCAGAAAGGAAGTAAAATAGAAAGTACATGAACCAATATTCACCAGAAGATAGTTGAGAGATCAGCACTACAACCACTATCCAAATGAGTAGTCTACTGCCTGCAGAAAAAAATATAAAAGGCACGTAAGGCTGTAGGGTGGAAACTGAAATTTTAACAGCTTACAGCAATCACTCATGAAAGCTTGACTTTGTCCAAAACTAAGTGTACTTTAAATGTCTGCTAAGTATATAGATCTTTTTATAAGTGCTGCCCTGGAGGTCTAGCACAGTACTTTGTTGCCATGTGAGAGACTAGTTTATGCCTGAACTCCCCAAGTCCCTAGAAGCTGGGACTATTGCCAAGAAAAGTTACTTAGGAATTGACCCAAGATATGTTTGTAGTCCTTTCTACTTCAGGCACATAACAGACTTCTTAAGAACTGTGGTTAGCGCATCTGGACTGCCAAAGGTTTTTAGGGTTACATGCAAAAAAATTAAGCAAACAGAGAGGCTAGGAAAGTGTATTATTTGTCTGCTTGAAAGTTTATGTGCAATATTGAAAATGTGCTTTCTACTGAGCAAGCTGTTCCCTAAGCAGTAATTTTATCCTGGAGTACATTAAGGCATTTGCCATTAGGTTTTGATTAAAAGAAAATCTTTAATTACTATTTTTTCAGGAGACATATGTGTTTAGACCCAACCTTGCAGCCCTACTACATCGCTTTTCATAAGAGCACTTTCATTTTGAATGTCACTCCCTGCTTTACATTTAAGCACTAGGTCTACAGGTGTGCAAAGAAAACAGATGAGAAACAGTACAATAAGCTAAAAGCTGTAACCAGACCATAAACTTGAGCAAAAGCAAGTTGTCTATTTTCATTTCCTGAACAGCCTAACTTACAAAAGACAAAATGCTGAAAAATCACAGAACTTAAACAGTATTTTAAAGTGTTACATTTCAGTCATTTAACACACTGTCACTTCAAATAAGGATACTAGTTTTTAAAACAGACACACGTTAAATTCTCCTTCAGGAAAGCAAAGGAAGCATAGATGATAGGAAACCGCTTTCAAGTCTCATTAGCTGCGTTCCCGCACATTAAGGTTTAGCACAACTGGAAGTAAGAGTTGCATCTTTGCCCTTCATCGTAGCAGAGTCAATGAAAGGCAGAGCTGACAGAACATGATAAAGTATAATTTTGCCTTCACACTGATTCTTTCACTTCTCTGATACACCAAAAAGATGCAAATGTCACCCCATGCAGACATTTTCCGATCTCTCTTTTTCTCTGTGTCATCAGTATACCATGACGAAGCAGTGTTCTGGAGAACACTGACACAGCAGCTCAACACGCTCTGTTGCATTCAAAGGAAATTCAGAGTGATTACTTTGGCAAGGGAAACTTTATTGTTCTCAAACTAATGGTCATCAGCCAAAAAAGCAACCCCTACTCACTACTTATCTCAGCCACGGACATTGCAGCATCCAGGATGGCAGGATGTGCAGCCTCAGCTAAAGCCTCTGTTGGGTAATCAGCAGCAAATGACCAGACTATAGGGCTTCCCATCCACTTACAGTAACAAGCTCCCTACGCTGTCATGGGAGCTGCATGAACAAGCAGCTTAGCACCAGAACACAGAAGTAGGTGTAGTGTGAAAGGCTCTATAAAATGCTGGAGGAAAGAGTTAATCCTACAGAATTCATCCTTTTTTTTTTTCCCTCTTAACTTTTTCAAGAGACAAGACATAAACTCCTGGGTTTATTAAGTTTTATTCACAAAAATATCTGTCATTCAGCATATTCTTAAAAGCAAACAATACATTAGCACAATTAAAGTACTATCTAATTAACCAGAGTACAATTCACTCTGTAAAGTGCATGTGAGTTCAGCTCACATCTAATGTAGCATGCTTTATGAAAAGCTGACAATCCCATGCAGATGTGAAGAAGTAAAGTTGTTATGAACCTGCTAAGTCAGGAAAACCAAATACAGACATTCAGCTGTTAAAAAGCCCACAATTAGCATTAAAATCTCCTGTAAAGAGATCAAAAGCAGTAAATGAAGTAAGAGGCGATTGTGACATACATCCAGCGTGCCTAGGCTTCTTCATTAGGGATGCCTTTAGCTGCCTACTTTTATTGTTTGTGTTTGGCAGCAAGCTGTCATTATCAGCTGCTGGGCAAAGACTGCTCAGGTATTGTGCTATGGCAGAGTAGCTCTTCTGCCAGTGTGGGTATGGTCTACACAGAATAGAACTGGCAAAGGGAGAAAAACCAGAAAAAGGGGATGCTATCCATCATTTGAGGCTGCAGAAAGCGTGAGAAAAAAGAGTAAATGTTCTCTCTGCCTTGCAGACAGTATTTTGCTTATTGATGATCTTGACTTGTAAGAACCCCGTCAGAAAGATTGCTTTGATGAAAAAAATGTGGAACTGTCCTTTTTTATGAACATCCAAAGTGTTGGCAAGACAAATATTAGGATAAATGACTGCTGTTCAGGCCCATCCAAACGTCAGAATGGCCAATCAACTAACTGCAGTCCTAAGTTTCTCAGTACAATTTCCAGTCTTCTTTTCTTAAAAAGCAAGGAATAAATGTGTTTCAATACGGAACTGATTAACCACTACCAGCTTCACGAGCAAATACAATATGATCTTGAACGCAACTTCAGGTACTACTTGAACACCAGGAAATACTTTATAGAACTTACCTCCAAATACTGTTTGATGTTGAAAAAATTATTTTTAGTTCCAACAGATGCACAAAATAAAGGAACAGAAAGTCTGTCACTTACCTTCTGCACAGCTCTTTGGAGAGCCTGTTTCATGCTTCTACATGATTCTGGCATTAAATTTGCTTCTTGATTTTCGAAGGATGTGTCATGTAAATCTGTATTTTCCTGATGTCCAAAGAGTGTTCTGACACAGTGTGCGTGTTCTTTTGAAATTCTAGTAGGGTCCATCTGAAACAAAGATAAAAACACAACCATGGTTTTAAGTGTCTGTTCAAAAGACATTCAGAGCATTTAAATAAAGGAGAGTTTTCAGCCATCTAAAAGTTTGTCACCTAGCTAAGTTGATTATCTAAATTTTGATTGAGAGACAAAGTTCCCCACATGGAGGTTTATTTCATCCAACAAGTGCGAGAGATAGGAGAATGAATTATCTTCTGGTACTGCTTGGTTTGTTATCTTAGACTAGATATGTGACTTTCAGAAGTTAAAGATAAATCTCACTCTTGCAGTAAAATCAATAATTCTGAATTTCATTTTACGACCACTCAGTGCAATATCACAATTATTTTAGCAGGCAACATACACAGCTATCCAATCTGTAAAAACTATACTTTGCAAGATGACACACAAATGCCAAGTAAAGGAACTCAGATAAAGTATGTACAACATCTAGCACATCATTTTCAAGAGGAGAAACAGAAGAATAGAAGCCAGTTATCACTGAAACTATTTTGTGGGCAAGAGATATTGCTGTGTTCAACAGTCACCCAGTAAGACAGCACAAATGCAGAAAGACCAAAAGACAATAAAACTGTACCACAAAACACTTCTGCTTCATGGGGAAAAGAATGACAAATTCAGAATACCTGCAAGATATTTTCAGCAATCAGTCTTTGTGATTGAATCAACTATACTTTCAAACTGCTAATTTAGAAAACTCAAATTCTATCTGTTAGACAAACTGGAAGGATATTCCAAGAATAAGGATTGTTCCTTGTCAGTTTAATTACATAAAATATTACTTAAAACATTTCATCCCCCTTTTCCACACTCCATATACTTTACACTCAAAAGATATTAACCACTATCTTCCAGTGATCACCTTCGACATTCAGAAATTGTTCCCAACTTGTATTTACTGTGCTTTTTGCTTCAGGCTTGAAGAAATGTTTGTGCACTCAAAACACTGCCTATGTTCTCTAACTGTATCAGCTGGTCTAATAAAGAATCACAGAATCAGAGAATCATCTTGTCCAACCCCCCTGCAGAAGCAGGTTCATCTAGATCAGGTCACATAGGAACATGTCCAAGATGGTTTTAAAAACCTCCAGAGAAGAAGACTCCACATCCCTCTGTGCAACCTGTGCCAGGGCTCTCTCATCCTTGCAGTAAATCAGTTTTTTCTTGCGTTTAAACGGAACTTTGTGTTCCAGCTTCATCCCATTAGCCCTTGTCCTGTTGCTAGATACACTAGAAAAAAAAGGGATGCCCCAACCTCCTGACACCTATTATTTAGATATGTTTAAAAATGAGATCCCTCCTCAGTCTCCCCTTCTCTAGACTAAACAGCCCCGGTTACTGCAGCCTTTCCTCATAAGGAAGATGCTCCAGTCCCCTGATCATCTTGGTGGCCCTGTGCTGGACTCTCTCCAGAAGTTCCCTGTCCCTCTTGAGCTAAGGAGCCCAGAACTGGACACAGGACTCCAGATGAAGTCTCACCAGGGCACAGTAGAGGGAGAGCAGAACCTCCCTCGACCTGCTGGCCACACTCTTCTTGATGCATCCCAGGCTGCCATTGGCCTTCTTGGCCACAAGGGCACATTGCTGGCCCATGGTTAGTTTATTATCAACCAACACTCCCAGGTCTCTCTCTGCAGAGCTGCTCTCCAGCAGGTAACATTTACTTCTCTCCTTCTACACAAGGTGGAAGGAACAATTTTCTCTGGGAATTACAAAATGTGATACATTGTTTGTAAGCATAATGAGGGAATGCCAAGGCATTGCGGATAGTGCCAGACAAGTGTTCAGTTTTCGTTTGTTCATACAAATATAAACTTGACTCCCTAACCCTTTAAGAGAACTAATTTAACTTAAAAGTATAAGGTTAGGATCACAGAGGTGAATTTAAGTCTGCATGAGCCAGGCAGCCATCCAAGAGGCACAAGCAGCAGAGAAATGTTTGTTGCACAGATGGCAATACCAAATGCTGCCTCCTCCATTAGCATCTTTCTGATGAAGTCTCCAGATACAAGCTGTCTGCCCAATTCATTCTGACCAATCTCAGCCCCTATGATCTGGTTTACCTGACTTGGTTATCCCTGCAGATTTGGAATGAAACAGGTCAGAAAAGGTTCATCTGAAGAACAGAAGATGCCACAGCTTTGAGCTGAGGAGTAAGGATGACTTACAGAATGGCTTGAAGACAGTAACATCTTCCTGGCATGGCCTGAATCTAATGAATCCAAAAGAAAATCTGTATAGGCATAACAGTCTTATGAATTAAGCACTAAAAAACTGCACTAATGACTTCTGAAGTCAGCTAGTGCAGTGCAGCCCCATTAACTGTTTTAAGTTGATCTAAACTAGCATCTCTGTGCTCTCACCTTTTTCACTACAAAATTTCATTTCTGGTTCCTCATCTCCTCTTCTAAATCAATAACCTGTGAGGAATCTTGCTCGTATCATTTCCTGAAAGATTAGCACTCCGAAAGCAACTCACTCCACATATCAGACAAGGAATAGTGCCAGCACAGGGACAGGCACAGGAATGAAAGAACAAGAATATAGCATTAGAGCGCTAGCTTTAATGACTGTAAAACTGCACCCTAAAAGCATCTCTCCCAGTGTGTTCCATTAGTATTCAGAACTCAGAAAAAAAACTATAAACTGGAAGAAAAAAAAAAAAAAAGAGTAAGCACAAAACGTTTACCAACAGCTGCTAAAAATCAGTTAATACAGAATGACCTGGGTTGGAAGGTAACTCTGGAGGTTTCTCGTCCAGCCTCCTGCTTGAAGAAGGGCCAACATACTACTTAGGTCAGGTTAGTCAAGGCCTTGTCTAAACAAGCTTTGTGGAATCTCCACTGATGGAGACTTTCAACATCTCTGGGCAAACTGCTCTACGATTTAACAACTTTTACTGTGCAAAAACACTGGGTTGGATGTTCAGCTACAGTTCTCTTTGCTACAATTTATGACTATGCTTCTTATTTTTTCTGTGCACTTCAGAAGAGCCTAGTTCCATCTTTGAGTAGCTAAAACCAGTTATTAGCTTCCCTCATTATTTGTTAAGTTCAAAGAATACAATTCTCCATTTCTGAGACACTAGAGGTCCCTACCTATCACAGTAGTCTTCTGCTGGATTCTCCAGTTTGCCTCTGGTACTGAGAGATCTAGAACAAAACCCATTACTCCAGATGTAGTCTCCTAAGCTGGGGTTGTTAGAGACCTGAGAGAATGAGGGCATTCACCTGAATCTGGATAGCTGTCTCTTCCCCTCCACATACAGCACAGGATAAAAGAGAGAAAGCCATAGCAAATAACTGACAGTAGACACTCATTTTTATCAGTCACACTACTGGTGAGAGACTGTTGTCCTAGTTTTGGATTTATTTAAACACGTCTTTCAAAAAGTAGTCTGGAAAACTAGGGTTTACAACACAAAGATCATGAAAATTTGTAAAGGCTTGAGCATCCAGCATGACAAATCATGCGTAGCGTAGACTTACAGCCTTCACCCATCAGCCATCAGTCACCTGTGACACACAACACTGTGCCAGAACAGTAACAGCATATTGCACAGAAGCACTTACTCAGATTATAGTTTATCTGCTGAAAGTTTAAAACAAAAAACCAGCATCTCTGCACCTACAGTTAATGGAAATACTGTAACTGATTGCTTCAGCAACTTAAAGCTGTGCAGCTCACCCTGACAAACTGCACATTTCTGGAGATTTAGTGTTTGATAAATTGAAGCTCTGATCTTGGGACTGCCTCACCTACCAGATTGCCCTTACCTTTTTCAATGAATACCTGGCCTTCACCACATTTAAGCATGGAAATTAGTTCACTTGTCCAAAAAGGCATTCTCAGAAATCCTGCACCTTATACCATTACAAAGAACACATGCCAAACTGCCATGGATGTAAAAAGACACTATCAAGCACCAAGACCACAACCATGGGCAAGAAGTTATGCACAGAAAAACATCCAAGGACATGAACGTTTTGAGAAGAACTTCTAAAGAGTCAGATGAAACATCAGCATAGCCTACAGGAAACAGCTTGCTAACTTGCAAGGCACAGAGACCTTCAGCTTGAAGTCCTAAAGATTTAATGCCTGGAAGAAATATCAAGATGCAACAAAAAAATATTGCAGTAACCTTTATAGTACATTAAGTTAAATGCCTTAGAGGAATTAACCTATTTAAAGAGAGGAGTGTTTAGATTGTTTCTCCTGTTACTATTGTGTATGCATCCGTTGTGTATGACTTTGGAACAAGATCAAATCTTTGGGTGCCCCTTGACTTTCAGCATCTCTCATGATTCTAGTTCATTCTAGATACATCTCTGCACTCTCTTCACTTAAATCAGGGCAGTCAAAATGAACTTCAGCATTGTGAGTGAGACCAAATGTATTTACAGAATTAAGAACCAATCTTCTGATGTTAAAAAGATTCAGTTTGGTTTTAAAAAACAAAATACATCCCAGCCACGTTTACCCATTAAATGTTGCCTCAATTATGCAATGTTACAGTGTCAGGTTCTATACTTACTCCCTAAAATAAATATTTAAAGCTTATACTTGCACTTATTTTCAAACTTCAACCAGTTTTCAGGTTATCAAACATAACTTTGCGCCCTTCGTGGTCTTTCCTAATTATCAAGAAGGGGTTCTTACAGGCTTCTTGAAAGTGCTAATGAGCCCCAGCAAGCTGTCTTCTGTTAGTCACTGCTCTACGCCACTCACCAAACTTCAGGTGAAGTTTGAAAGGTGATTGTTTAAAAACACACAGGTCAGAGTGCCACATACGCATTAAATGACAATAAGAATCTGACTCCCACAGTTCCCCATTTCACCAAGTGTGAATTCTTTAATATGGCAGAATACTTAACATTTGTGCAGGCTTCTCTTTCTTAATGGGAAAAAATGGCTTGGAATTTAGGTTAAACTACATGAGTTGGACATCTAGCCCCCATACCTGGATCTGAGCACTTCCAGCATGTTCCCCTGCCCTCCAGTTCAGTCCGTGTTAGACCAAATTCCTGCTCTTTTATGGTCTAAGTGCATTAAGGAAATGGGCCAGAAAGAAAAGTTTAAATACAAAGTTTTTGGATACTATACTTCAGCATTTACCAGGTAACATTAAATAAAAAGCTTTGCTCTCTCTCACCTGTGAACGAGCCTACTAGGTGATAAATTCTCATGGCATTTCCATTGAGCATGAGCAAATATTCCTCATAAATGCAAGCAAAAGGAGCACTTAAGACCAATACTTTTGTCAGTATTTAACTTCTCGGATTCAGTACATTGCATAAGATGGTCAAAAAGGAAAAACACAACATCTTAATGTTTTCACATTTCAGAATACTATTACAAGAATATTGGTAAAATTCAGTTCTTAATATTTTCTTTCATTTTAGCCCTACCAGTTCATTTTCTCATTTGTGTTGCGCTGCAGTATTTCTCAGCCACAAACATGTGTTTACCCGTGAAAAACTAGTGTCAGTCTTAGTTATGTCTCTTGTGAAATTCCAAATGCTCAAGCCACAAAATAAACAAAAGTAAGGAAAAACCAAAACCTCAACTATTGTCTCAGCTCACATTGTGTCATGATCCAGCCCAAACGATTTTATGCAAATACAGATAAAATGTGTACGGTAAAACTGAGTCAGAGTCTACTCAGACTCTTAAGAGTTTTGAAGAGCTTGTAAAATTTATCATTTCTTTAAGATGGGCCTATACACTAAATCTAGCTAATTGACATTTGGTTAATTCATCAACCAAACAAGCCAAGTCTTTTGATGCATAGTTTCTACTTTTGACTTATTATTTTGACAAATTACACCAAAATACTTAAGTTCTGTAATTAAGGTACCAATTTAGATAGCTGAAATTTGTACTGAAAAGTACTAATCCAGATCCCTTTATACAACTTTGACAGCAACCTTGTCAAAAGAAAAAAGCCATATAAACAAACCGATCTGCAGAGCAGTTAAATAAGACCTAACTTCTGCAGGACCTACCATATTTTTCCATCTGTCTTATTTCACCATAAGAAATGGTTGAACAAACGTGGATTACCATACCATATTATTCTGAATTCTACTTACTTCAAAAGTATGTTTTTCTATTTTTCAGTGATAGCAAAGAAGACATTTTCTCCATAAGAATTTTTTCAAGCAATGACTTGAGTCTACATCTAGCTACATCATCTCTTTTAGATGTTTCAGAAATTCAAGTTTACAAAGGACTCCATCCAACAGCATTACTCCAAGTCTACGGGAACAAGAAATTGGCCAGAGAAATTATGCTGCCAAATACAGAACTACACCCAGACTATGTAGTATATTAAATCAAGGAAACAGAAGAAAAAATAGCCACTAAGGTAAGAAAGTTCTTTTCACCCTTTCTTAGGCACATGTGAAGCACTGACAGGACTCACTAAGGGATGGGAAGGAAAGAGAATTGAAAAGTGAGGGTTTTCAAAATGTACACTTGGATTAGTTATTTTGATTGCAACAGCTCTCTAGCCTACTAATCAATGTATAGCTGTGCATCTCTATAGGCTACGTTTCAAGAAAGATGTCTTCTCAAGTTCACATGGATCTGGAGTGAAAAACATTTCTCTGCCACAAGCTGAAGCAGGCATTAATTTATTTCACTGACAAGCAAACAAGTAAGCTTTAAGCTAATGCACAATGAATCCCAGAAACAACATGTCACTCCTCTGAAGCATACAGGATATGATTAACTAAGTACCATATTGCTATTCCATTTTATTTTTGTAAAACTGGCAAACACAATGTCATCATTGGTAAGAAAAGACAAATTGGTCCGCATAATATCTGATCAGCGGCATTACGGTATACTTGATAGTCATTCATCTGTTTAAGTGGGTATATGTTTGTGCAACATCTGTTTTCAGAGGGCACTTTGTTAAAAAATCCAATCTGCTGCATAAAGATCAAGTTCATCTACCTAGAAAGTAAACCGAAAGAAACACGTTTCCACTCCCCGCTGACTTCAAATGAAAAGTATATACAGCAGAAGTACCACTTCCATGAAGGCAGTGAGACCTGTATTAACAGAACTAAAAAAGCATCTGACAAAAAAGCCAAGCAGAAAGCTAACACCTAGCCCCAAAAAGCAACCAGCTGGCAGCCCCCCACTTCCTCTGAGAAAGCTCAGCCACGCGGGGTAAAAGCTGCAGCAGCAAGTGAATCCAGCCAGCCAGCTGAGCCATTTCCAAGAAGTGGGCTCCTCTTCTCTCTGAAAGCCTAACGGCTCGTCATCTCATCTCCCTCACTGCAATACCTCCCTGTGCTCCTTTCAGCATGCACCACCACCACTTCTGAAGCATGCCCTGGTAAACTCCCAGCCTGGCAGGTGAGGGACAGCTCTCTCACAGCAACAAGCTCCGGAGATACATGGGCACTGCTGGCCGATACCTTCCAATGCACAGACCTTGCTTCCATTGCCCACTAATGCACAGAGTCCACTCCACAATGCTCCTGCACGGTCTGAAGGACAAACCACCTCAAGTGGTGGTGCATTGTTTTGGGTTTTTTCCCCATTAATGACATTTGTCCCGCTGGTAAAACCTTTAGCGGGGCCAAACACCTCCACCGATGTCAAACCTGTGAACAACTAAAACCGATCAATCAAAGCCCCCCCAAGACTTCGGGTGAAGGATCATTAAGCTGCTTTCCAAGTCGTGGACTCCCCATGCCCGACCTCGCTGAGGTTCCCTGTGCCCCAATCTGCACCCACAGCACAGCGCACTACCTACAACACCGGCGGCTGAACAGCTCCAGCGATTCCAGGCTGGACAGGGTACCCGGAGCTCTCCAGCCCAGCTCCGCACAACTTCACAGCCAGATAAAACCATTCTCTGACTCTGGTTTGTTTTTGGTTTTTTTTTTTTTTTTTTTTACCTGAGCTCGGAAATAGAGGAAGAGGGCGAGGCTGCAGACCACCTGCCCCAGCCCTAGGAGGAGGAGGGCGGCGAGGAGCGAGCGCGAGGCGGCCGGCGGGTGCGGGTGCGGGTGCGGGTGCGCCGGCGGCGGCGGCGTTGCTGGCGGCAGCGGCGGGGCGCTCTCGTGGGCGGCACCGCTGCCCAGCTCCTCCGAGCCGCGCAAGTACTTGGTGTAGTCTCGGCTGGCGCGACGCATGGCGCCGCGGGCAGCTCCGCACCGCTCCTCTACGCTCTGGACGGCTCCACAGGCTGCTCCGCGGAGCTCCCCGGCCTCGGCGAACAACCCCGCCGCCCCGGGACGAGCACCTCTTATAAACTGGGCGGCCAATCAGTCCCAAGCAGCGTGCCTCTGAATACCCCCCGCCCGCCCCGCTTCCCCGCCGCCGCCAAACATATCACCACCGCCCCCTCCTCGCCTCCCCTCCCCGAGCGGAGACCGGCCCCCGCCGGCCCGCGGCGGGAGGATTGGCTCGGGTCGGCTCGGGTCGGGTCGGGTCCCAGCCCGCCCCCAACCCCGGAGCCCCTGCCCGCCCCCGCTCCCGGAGCTCCAGCCCCCGCTGCCGGAGCCCCAGCCTCTGCTGCCGGGACGGGCGCCCAGCGATCGCGGTCAGCGCTGACACCGCTCGCGAAGCGGAACTGTTCGCCTCCCTTCCACCATAAACGAGCGAGGCAGCGGCAGCCCTGCCTCGGCTGGCTCCTGCCGGTGCCAGCCCCCTGTGCCCTCCTCACCTTTGCCCCCGGCCAGGTTTGCGGTGTACCCAGGCGGCACCGGCCGCCGAGGCCTCTCCTGAGCCCGTGGTCAAGTCTTTTCCCCCCAAATCCCGGGGTAATTGTAAGTGGTGCACATCCCAGGTGGCCCCCACTGGTCATCCTCTCGCTCCTCCTTTGGGTCCAGGTCCTCAAGGGACCAAATGCCTGCCAAATCCTCTATGTCTTAGCTCGCTCCTTGCTCAGAATGGGCTAAACTTAACACAAATGGTGCTGACTGGCACTGTCCAAAACAGGCAACACAGTTCAGACTTCTTTTACAGACTTCTTTACCTAAGAAATGGCAAAAAGCTCTGCTGGCAAGTGGCCACAACTGAAACCAGCTCAGAGACTCCCCATGTCTACTCACTCAGATGGTCTGTTGCAAACACTTGGTTAGAAACAACATTTTCCTGTGCTCCCCACACCTTGGCTTGCACTGAGTAGTGGAACCCCATCCTCACAAAAGTCGTGCTGCAGTTTGTAGACTCTTTCTCATGTTCCTCAGTGAGTTCTATTTAGGCTGATTTAGTTTGCCTATTTATAGTCTTCCCTGCCTCCATGTAGTCTTTCCTCCCACTGGACTTTCTCTTATCAGTTTACCTACACTTTTGGAGATGTGACTGTCTCTTCAATAGTTCTTATGTGCCTGACTAGTGCGCTTTGTGGAAAGTAGTCTCCTAAACCCTACAAAAGTTCTTGTTGCAAAGGCAGTGCAGGTCCATTAGGTCTGCAGCGCAGTAAAATGCAGTGGGGAAATGGTGCAGACATAAAAGCGAGTTGAAGTCCATCTCAGACTTTGAAGAACAAAGGAGAGTGACAGATATCTATGTAGGCCATTTTGACAAAAATGTCAAATTGACAAAAACAGTCTAATTTTCGCCTCTTGGTACATGGCAGAGTATCCCATTTAGGTACTTCTAAGCTAAGAGACTGAGAAACTTTACCTCCCAAAGAGGCTGACTGAACCAGACATGATTACATGCTCCAGCAAATTAAAGGAAGCTGTCTGAAATACACCAAACCACCATGCAACAAATTACTAGCAAAATAAGCTGGTATCATTTGACACTAGACCCAAAGAGAGCAATAACAATTACTTCATCAGCGATGAGACACATCTGAGAAATGATGGTAAGAGCACCTGCTTCCCAACATCACTCACCAGGAAGTCATGGAGCAATACCCCAACCTCTATCTCTTCTTTCCAAATGCTTACAGTTATGCTCAGAAACTTTAGTAGTATGTGGTAGCATGTGGGAACTGAAGGAATTGTTTCTCTAAATGTGTCTCAACTTTTCTGAAAACAAAATAAAGGTAAACTAGCCACCATCCTCTGTAAAAACAATTTCACACTATACTGAGCTGGACACTCTGAATGAATTTTGCATTGGTCAACCTTTTACTTTTTCAGGAGAGGAATAATTTTTTTAAAGATACAACTGTTTTTTTCTAATGCTCTACATAGTTTTTAAAATCCAGTCATCAATTGGTTATTAAATAATTCATAAAGGAGAAGTTAGGATAATATCAGTGATGCTAGCAGATGATTTTCAATGCTTTTGCCTGAGAAGGGACTCGAGAAAGATCTGTGTTCTTTTCACCTTGGAGCTCAAATGTCTTCCTCATGAAGAAGGAAAAAATTGTGTAATCTCTTCTTCTGCCACTATAAGAATTTAATGTGCTCCTCAGATTCTTACAGGAGGAAATCCAAGGAGACTTTCACTGAAGAACTATCAGGATCTTCAGACACTATCTTTAAACACTTTTTATATATGAAGACAGCTTTCTCCAGAAAAAAACACGCTTTATCCAGGATCACTGTTTCATAAACTATCTTCTTACTGGCACCATCTTTCATATTATCATCACTATGTCACACTAGGGAAGAATTACGCCTGACCTGCATGCCTAAGCTATACCAGATTTTAACTGGCATCTTATATATCTCAAGCTCACCTTTTTCATCTTCTTCCACAGCAATTTCATCCTCATCAAATCACAGATGCAACTACAAGCTTACAGGTACTTGTATCCAAGCACCAGGATATCAGGCTCTTCAGAAGTAACCTCAAAAAAAAATTACTTTAGCCTTTCCACCAAATCTTCGTGGGTTCCTGGGATACGAAGACAACAATTGTACTGAAATCTTGGATTCCCCCGTTGATTTCTGCCACAAATTTAAGCAACCAGAATCGTCCATCAAACTATCTCTGGAAAACTTACATCAGCATCAACTTTCTAGACACCAAGGTCAACATAAAAAAATAGCAACCTTCAAACTACCATATGCAGAAAATCCACAGACCAACACACCTCCTTCCACTAACCATCAACTATCCAAAACACACTAGAAAAACTGTTCTACAACCAGCCCACAGACATCACCTCCTTTGCTCTGAGAACATTCCTGACAAAGCTACAGATGACATTCAACCAACAGTGACGCGCCTCTAGGATTGTATATTTGAAGAGGCCACCTAAACCTTGTACAAACTTACTACAATACAGAGAGAAAATACCCTACTGGGTATCACATACCACAATATACAAGAAGTGTCTACTGGAAAACATTAATGAGTTGCAACTTACGTTGGAAGAAAATCATACCTTGAAATGATTTTTCCTATAAAGGTCTCTCCTTCCCTTCAAGTGATATTCATCATCATTATCTCCATCATTGGAAACAAATTTCAAGCAGCATATTCTGACTAGAACTAGATAGCTCAAGAAAATCAGATCCAAATTTTGCCACATGATCAATACCAGCTACACCAGAACCACCAAAATCCACAGATCCTACACACACCCACTCTGAAATGTTGTAGGCATCACACGATGGATTCACTGCTCCTAGGGAACCTTATGGGTGAAACCAAGCAACTGTCATGTGCTACCTAGCTAGGAAAGAACAGTAACACACTGTTAGCAATTGGAAAACAAATACTCTATCTCTAAGCTTGCAATCCTGACACTGCAAGATCAAAGATGGGCCAGAGAATGAAAATGTGTAACTCTATCAGACATCAGACACCACATCAAGATGGACTTGAGACAGACCTCTGAGTTTCTCCACATCTCAACTCTTGCTGATCTTTGATGGCAATTATAGTTTCTTCTGACCATTTAACTTCTGTCACCTCATACGCTCTGAGGATGGTCATGGTCATCCACTGCTCCCACAATAGCAAACACTTTTTTCTCAGATGTCCAACTGATTAAAACAGTTAAGTGCAATTCAGAGCAAATAGCTACAATTGCCTTCATATTCTCTCTATGTTTTGGACGCAAAAAGTAGTTCATTTACCCAAAAATGCTGTTGTATCTGATATCTGTTTTACAATACCTGTATCTGTTGGCCTAATAAAATATATTTTTTTCCTAAAGTATATGACTTTCTTTCAATTCTGTGAGGACTATGAACAAAGTCCTGGTGAGCTCTTGGTCTCTGAGCAGAATAAAGCTCTTTGGTACTGTGTACACAATACTCAGGTTTGCAGGAGACGATCATGAATGTACTACCCGTTGTGATAAGACTGCATAGCTGCTAGGACTTTTTCATCATTTTGCTTTGAAGCAAAACAGGAAACAGTGTTTACATAAAAGGCCGTGTTGAAAGTAAGTTCTCATTGCAAAGTCAGTGCTCATTGCAACGTCGAAAGTCTTGAAAAATCTGAAAATGTCAAAGAGCAGCAAGCCTGCAGGTTAAAGTAAAACATTAGGACAAAAAAAGTCCTGTTTTAACTTTAGTTTGTTCTCCTTCAAAAGGAGGGAGAATCACTAAAAGTTCTTCTCCCTAACTGTACTTCAAATGAGACAGCATTTATTAACTCAAGAGTTATTTTGCAGCTGAAATATTCCATTTTAGCAAAGCTGTAAGCACTTCCATCCAATTGTGTCATTTTTTTTTTAACAAGAATTGTTAAACAAGTGTTGTATTCTTATACCAGCAAGATTTTATTCTGTGGAGAAATATTCATAATTAACTTCTCTACTCTAACTATTGGTTGGAATACTGTTGGCAAAATTATTTCATCAGCAAAGAATTGGTTTGGACCTGGCACAAATGTTTGAAATATATCCATTTTAAGCATGTTTTGGACAATATGGTTTCCAAGGAACAGAACAGATTTTTAGTGGATGTAAAAAGAATCCTATACTGAAAATCTGATCTACTGAGTGTGATAGGAACATTTTGTTGCAAGTAGTGAAAATATACAGAGAGGTGTTTGCATGCATGTTAGGAGGAAACGAAATCCTACAACCTCTGAAATTGTCATGAAATTGACTTGACCAATTTTTTTTCACTTCTCCACATTCTCTACAGTGATTGATACAAGTAACTGCAAGAAGAAGAGTGGCAAAATATGGCCAATAGCACAGAATGCCCCACTGAAAGCTTATGTTTTTTATTTAAAATAATGTTTTAGAATAGGCTGGGAAACAGCAGTTGATAAAACCAGGAAATAATTGCTATATTTGAAAACAGTGGAAAAATGCATTAAAATGTCACTTAAATTTCCCATTGAATTGCCATTCTGCTTCTTTCTAGTCTAGTGGGTATGACAAAGGTCAAAACAATGAAGCTCATTTTGAAATTGCAACAGAAGTAATTAGTATATTTAAGTATTTTATGATTATGTAAAAACTCTTAAGGTAGTAGAAATAGCTTTTTTTGCAGTTCATGAAAAAAAAATGAAAGGAAACTGTGGGAATGTTCTTAGATTGTTTTAGAACTGAAATCACCAACAGGATTTTGGAGAAAATACTGGGCAATAAGTAAGAGAACAGTTCATGTCCGTGTACATTTAACAAAACAAAACAAAACAAAAAAAGAGCCCATGCCGCTTGTTAGTAGTTAGAGTCCTCAGAGCATGTTAAAAAGCTCAAAGAAATTGGTGAATATATTTTTCAAAACTTTAATACATTTTTTGGGCCAGGTTTCTCCAGTTGGGAGGCTCAAATTCACCTTATCTGAATTTTCACAATTTATTTCTGCATTGTACTGGCTTCGTACATTGGCATTACATCACATTCCAGCAGAGGAACTTTCTGGATATTTCTTTAAGCCAAATACACTGAAACATTTCTGAATAGAAAACATTAATGTAGGGTCACATGGCTGTCACAGCTCATCTCTTTATATTGCCAAAGTTTCAAATATCCTGAGCCAGACAAGTTCCATTACAAGGTTACAGGTGACATACAGAACTGTGAGACTTCTGCGATGCCTCGTGGGATGGAGCCAGAAGACAGATGGGAGTCTACCCCAGTAATTACAGTCCATTCCAGGAGCATTGGCAGTGAAGCACTTCAGTCAGAAGAGTTTGATATTTGATAAAGCCACTGTGGTCACACTATATATTTGAAGTGTTTCAATTTTATTTTTCCCAGTAAACTAAACCAAAACACCACACAATACAATAAATAGATTAAATCAAAGCATTGCAGTAAAAATATTTTTCATTAAATAGCATTGTCAGAATTAGTTAAATGTTTTCCTTCTAATTGTACTGAGCAGCCTTTCCTTCTTGAATTTATGATGAAATACATACAGCTCAAAGTTTTTATTAAGACCATCCATCTAAAATTTAAGATTCCAGTTTACAATGAAGTTAGGAGCTGTGTAACTTTACCTTCTTGTGGCCATCTTCCAAGCCACTGTTTACATATCTACTACTTTCAGCACTGCCTAGCAATGATGCAGTTGCTCTGATGCCAAGGAAGAACCTGTTGCTAATCAGATTTAGTTAAGATACATATAACCAAAAATAAATCATTTGCTGATAGCATTTGTGCCGAAGGACACTTTTCTCACACAAGAGGATAAGAAGAGCAGTGATGAGTCAGACAGAGATCCATCTACCTCACATTCGCCTGTGTGGGTGGCAGCTACTGCAGAATTGGAGTAGCCATGTCCAGCTGTGGAAAGCAGTGTGGCTAGCCCAAGCCTTGCTTTTTGGAAACCAGACTGCAGTTCCCTAGGGTCTGCCCTTCACAGGAACAGCTTTGTTAATTAAATGGAGTCTGGAGCTCTAGCCACCACACTGGGATCACTCCCTGACACCTGCAGTTCAGCATCCACAGTGACAGAGAGTAGAACAGTTGCAGACTCGTTCCATACTGAGGCATTTTCGCTGCCCAGGAAACCAATAGCCGCAAAATCAAGAGTGAGTAAACCCAGCTAAGACAAGAGAATAATGTTCCCAATTCAAAAGTCGCAGTGGCTGATAGTCTATGCCCAGGAAAAAAAACAAAACAAAACAAAAAACCTATCAGGGCAAACGTGTAATTAGACCTCCCAGTACACTCCAGCAGCTTCTGGCTCAGAGCTGTCGTAAGCCAGCAGTGGTATTATTTTGTGCTTAAGATTCTGCCTGAAGATGCCTGGGGATTCTAATGGAGTGTGTACATATGATGGAACCTTGAATGGGGCACCGTCAAGTAGATGTGACACAAAAAGAAAAGATGTAACACAGCAGCAAGTACAACAGAGAATATGAGTCAGAAACTGTCAGACATGCCCAGCAGTGCTTGTGGCTCACAAGAAGGGACACAAAGTACCAGATGATGTAACAAAGATCCCTTAGAGAGAATACTGAACAGGGAAGAACCTAGAAACATCAAGTACTGTCTGAAGACCATGAGGAACAGAGCAAGACTGAAGCAGTAGAAACCAACACAAGAGAAGCTTCTCCTCTGAACAGCAAGATTCCTAAATACGACTGCCATTTGTTAGCAATAAGTAGAAAAACATATCTGAAGGAAGTTGATTTAGATAAATTAACTGCCCACTTGATGTAGACAAATGTTTATCTTTCAAAAGGGACATGGTGTTCCCAGGGCATATAGGACAAAGAAGAAAGAGAATCTCCTTTTGGAAGAGAAAGGCAGTGTTTCTAACTCTTTCCATTTGTCATGGTTTTGTATATAGCCGTTTCTGGTAATGAGGAAGGGGGTGTAAAGATGGTGCCTGTAAGAAGTTGCTTGAAACTCTCCCCAAAATTGAGCCAGACCCACTTCTGGGGCTGAGCCAATTAGGTGCCTCCATGATCACTTTTTAAGAAGAGGAAGCCAGAAGAGAAGGGTTCTTCCTGTTCCTTCTTGTTCTATTCTTCCTTCTTGTCTATCTGGTGGTGGTGCAAGGAGTTGGGAGAGAGAAGTGACCATGCAGAACCTAAGGTCAGCAAGGAAAGAGAGGAGGAGGTGAGCTGGAGCAGAGACTTCCCTGCATCCCATGGAGAGGACTGGTGAAGCAAAGATTTGTTTGCACTTCATAAAAGACCCCACGCTAGGAGTAGTAACTGTGCCCAGTGGAGGCCACATTCCTTGAGAGGGATCCTGTATTCACAGAAGCTGCTGGGAAGAACCCACACCAGTTAAGTTCATTGAGGACTGTGTCCCATGGGCGGGCCTCCATATTTGCAGAAGCCATAGCTGTTGGGAAGAACCCACACCAGAGAAGTTCATTAAGGACTGTGCCCCATGGGAGGGACCACATATCGGAGCAGGAGAAGAATGCAAGGAGTCATCCTCCTCAGAGAAGAGAGAAGCGGCAGAAACCATCTGTGAGAGACTGACCACATCAGCCGTGCCTCCTACCCCTGCCCTGTACCATTGAATGGGGAGGAGATAGAGATATTGGGAGCAGTGAGCTGGACCCGGGAAGAGAGAAAGGGTGGGAGAGAGAGATCTGAAAATGCTGGTTGCATTTTTTTTCATTTTCCTGCCCTGTTTATGCTTTTTGTTTTGTTCTGTTTCTTATAGATAGTAGAATAAACTAGGGAAATTCCTCTCTACGTTGAATAGTGGAGTCTGTTTTGCCTGGAATTGTAATTGGCAGAGAACCCTCCCTGCCCTTGTCTCAATCCACAACATCCTTCGTTATCTTTTCTTTCCTCCCATCTTGCTGGGGCTTCCACCATCCTAACAAGGGTGGCGATTGATGGGGGACAGCAAGCAAGAGACTGTCATGGTGCTTTGTTGCTGGCTGGGAAAAACCATAACACCATTTAAGTTTTGACAGTGCTCTCATCTAATACCATCAATTTCACAAACTACCTTTTTCCATTCATCCTAGTGGTACCAGTCATGTTGGTAGGTGCTCTCAGAACACTAGACTGGGCTTGGCACAGAACAGCCCTTGGGAATGTGATACCAGGCTCTCCCACAGGCACACAGTGTCATCTACTAGGTCAGGGATTAGAGCACTCCACAGGATGTGGAAGACTTGCCTCCACATTCCTCTTTTGCCAGTGGGATTCAAACCCACAAATATTCCAGGATCCCCAAGAAAAAATCCTAACCACATATCTGTATACTGGTTGAAGGACAAGATCTACCGGTTCGCACAGCAGTTTTAGGGACCTGGAAGAGGAAGGGAAAAGGAAGAAGAAGAATAAACGTGTATGTATGCTCATATAAAGCAAAATCTGCCTTGGAGATAATATCTATGTGGAACATTTGCCTTCATCTGTCACTTCGTCTTTTTTCCACATATTTCAGTGGTTAAAGCATAGGACAGCAGCATCTGGATTCAATTCTGCCTCCAAGAAGGAAGGCACAACAGTGTGTCCCACTGCCCCGGAAAGTAGTACAATCATCTGCTCTTCTGACGTGGGAGCAAAGGCATTTGCGTAAGCCCACCTGCCAGAGCGGTTCTGCATTGCTTCAAATAATTAGAAGGAAAGCCAACTGAGGTTTCTAATTTAGTAGGAGACAACATGATTTGGAGAAGACTTTGATGTAAATCATGATGTGATGTTGCATGTGTGTCCTGAAAGCAGGGATGCAGGGCTGAAGTGTCTCTCTTTGCAGACGTCTGCCCTAATTACCAGTCTTTCAACTTCTTCCTCACAACAAAAGGGAACGCACAGCTCAGTACCAGTCCCTAAGAGTTGCATTCCAAGTACCTGCTATGGAGAACATGGATAGCAGACCCAGTTAAGGACAGTGTCTGCCAATGCTTTGGCAAGGATCACATGAAATTCTGTGTCACAGTGCTCAACATGGCAGCCCCAGTGCAGTGTGAATGAACAAAGCCTAGGTAGTAGTTGGAGTACCCTGCAGAAACACACATCCGCTCTTTTTTTTCCTCCTTTACCAATTAATTTGATCCTGCAGCCAGTGCCACTTAATGGTTCAAATAAAGACCATGGTAAAATCTACCCAGGAGCCTTATAAAGCAGAGGTAAGGTTTAAAAAACGAGGCCACCTAACACTGCAGCATTGTCGAGAGCAAAGAAAAGCACTTGTGCTTTTTCACTTTATTTGTAATGATCAGTTATCAAGTAGATCCGTAGAGCTAAAACTGTAAGAGTGCTAAAACTTAGAGTGTATCAACGCTCCATCAAGTGAACCTAGAGTGCTCAGAATCAGCAATGGTTTCAGGTACAATGGAAGTAGAAACCAATTCCCTCAGTATCATTCAGCTTGAGGCCGGAAGAAATAGGATTGTTTCTTCACAAATAACTACTTGCTGACAACTACGCACTATTCTGCTTTATCACACAAAAGCACAATGAAAGTGTGAACTGAAAGTGGGAGCACTGATGTTTATTCTGACATACTTTTGAAGATCTTGATCCTAATTACATAACACATAAAAATACTTTGATGCCTCATATAAGGGCAAAGTGTGAAAATAATACTTTGCTAGTTGACAACTTCCAACTAATTGTAGTTTGAAAAGTTTTCATTTGCTTTGTTTACTCAAAGGCTTTATTTACTCAAAAGCTTTACATCACCAAGCTGGTGAAGTTGGATGAGACTCCAAATATAGTGCTTTTGATCCCATTCTGCTTCCATGGGGTGCAAGTTTAAGACCCCAATGAGATCTCACTGTCTGGTACCCACATTCGAGAGTGATGATTTCAAACTGGAAGCAGGACAGAGAAATGCTACCAGAATATCAGGAGTGGAGATCTTTCAAAGTCAAGACTGAAGACACGTAATATGAGAAAGGAAAAAGAGCTTACTCAAACTAATGGTCTGCAGACAAGCAAATGAATATAAACTGACAGGGAATATATTTAAATAGGAAATAAGAAGATGGCTTTTCTAGAGTCATAGAATCATTTAGGTTGGAAAAGTCCCTTAAGATCATTGAGTCCGACTGTTAACCCAGAACTGCCACACCCACCATTAAACCATGGCCCTAAGCACCACATTCTTTCTGATACCTCCNTTTGTTTTGTTCTGTTTCTTATAGATAGTAGAATAAACTAGGGAAATTCCTCTCTACGTTGAATAGTGGAGTCTGTTTTGCCTGGAATTGTAATTGGCAGAGAACCCTCCCTGCCCTTGTCTCAATCCACAACATCCTTCGTTATCTTTTCTTTCCTCCCATCTTGCTGGGGCTTCCACCATCCTAACAAGGGTGGCGATTGATGGGGGACAGCAAGCAAGAGACTGTCATGGTGCTTTGTTGCTGGCTGGGAAAAACCATAACACCATTTAAGTTTTGACAGTGCTCTCATCTAATACCATCAATTTCACAAACTACCTTTTTCCATTCATCCTAGTGGTACCAGTCATGTTGGTAGGTGCTCTCAGAACACTAGACTGGGCTTGGCACAGAACAGCCCTTGGGAATGTGATACCAGGCTCTCCCACAGGCACACAGTGTCATCTACTAGGTCAGGGATTAGAGCACTCCACAGGATGTGGAAGACTTGCCTCCACATTCCTCTTTTGCCAGTGGGATTCAAACCCACAAATATTCCAGGATCCCCAAGAAAAAATCCTAACCACATATCTGTATACTGGTTGAAGGACAAGATCTACCGGTTCGCACAGCAGTTTTAGGGACCTGGAAGAGGAAGGGAAAAGGAAGAAGAAGAATAAACGTGTATGTATGCTCATATAAAGCAATCTGCCTTGGAGATAATATCTATGTGGAACATTTGCCTTCATCTGTCACTTCGTCTTTTTTCCACATATTTCAGTGGTTAAAGCATAGGACAGCAGCATCTGGATTCAATTCTGCCTCCAAGAAGGAAGGCACAACAGTGTGTCCCACTGCCCCGGAAAGTAGTACAATCATCTGCTCTTCTGACGTGGGAGCAAAGGCATTTGCGTAAGCCCACCTGCCAGAGCGGTTCTGCATTGCTTCAAATAATTAGAAGGAAAGCCAACTGAGGTTTCTAATTTAGTAGGAGACAACATGATTTGGAGAAGACTTTGATGTAAATCATGATGTGATGTTGCATGTGTGTCCTGAAAGCAGGGATGCAGGGCTGAAGTGTCTCTCTTTGCAGACGTCTGCCCTAATTACCAGTCTTTCAACTTCTTCCTCACAACAAAAGGGAACGCACAGCTCAGTACCAGTCCCTAAGAGTTGCATTCCAAGTACCTGCTATGGAGAACATGGATAGCAGACCCAGTTAAGGACAGTGTCTGCCAATGCTTTGGCAAGGATCACATGAAATTCTGTGTCACAGTGCTCAACATGGCAGCCCCAGTGCAGTGTGAATGAACAAAGCCTAGGTAGTAGTTGGAGTACCCTGCAGAAACACACATCCGCTCTTTTTTTTCCTCCTTTACCAATTAATTTGATCCTGCAGCCAGTGCCACTTAATGGTTCAAATAAAGACCATGGTAAAATCTACCCAGGAGCCTTATAAAGCAGAGGTAAGGTTTAAAAAACGAGGCCACCTAACACTGCAGCATTGTCGAGAGCAAAGAAAAGCACTTGTGCTTTTTCACTTTATTTGTAATGATCAGTTATCAAGTAGATCCGTAGAGCTAAAACTGTAAGAGTGCTAAAACTTAGAGTGTATCAACGCTCCATCAAGTGAACCTAGAGTGCTCAGAATCAGCAATGGTTTCAGGTACAATGGAAGTAGAAACCAATTCCCTCAGTATCATTCAGCTTGAGGCCGGAAGAAATAGGATTGTTTCTTCACAAATAACTACTTGCTGACAACTACGCACTATTCTGCTTTATCACACAAAAGCACAATGAAAGTGTGAACTGAAAGTGGGAGCACTGATGTTTATTCTGACATACTTTTGAAGATCTTGATCCTAATTACATAACACATAAAAATACTTTGATGCCTCATATAAGGGCAAAGTGTGAAAATAATACTTTGCTAGTTGACAACTTCCAACTAATTGTAGTTTGAAAAGTTTTCATTTGCTTTGTTTACTCAAAGGCTTTATTTACTCAAAAGCTTTACATCACCAAGCTGGTGAAGTTGGATGAGACTCCAAATATAGTGCTTTTGATCCCATTCTGCTTCCATGGGGTGCAAGTTTAAGACCCCAATGAGATCTCACTGTCTGGTACCCACATTCGAGAGTGATGATTTCAAACTGGAAGCAGGACAGAGAAATGCTACCAGAATATCAGGAGTGGAGATCTTTCAAAGTCAAGACTGAAGACACGTAATATGAGAAAGGAAAAAGAGCTTACTCAAACTAATGGTCTGCAGACAAGCAAATGAATATAAACTGACAGGGAATATATTTAAATAGGAAATAAGAAGATGGCTTTTCTAGAGTCATAGAATCATTTAGGTTGGAAAAGTCCCTTAAGATCATTGAGTCCGACTGTTAACCCAGAACTGCCACACCCACCATTAAACCATGGCCCTAAGCACCACATTCTTTCTGATACCTCCAGGGATGGTGACTCCACCACCTCCCTTGCAGGCTGTTCCAGTGCTTTGAAAATTTTTACTAACCTCCAGTCTAAACCTCCTCTGATGCAACTTGAGTCCATTTCCTCTTGTCCTGTCTTCTTGTTACTTGGGAAAAGAGACTGACATCCACCTTACTACAACTTCCTTTCAGGTAGTTGTAGAGAGTGATAAGGTCTCCCTTCAGCCTCTTTACAGCTCCAGTTCATTCAGGCATTCCTCATAAGACACTCCAGAGTCCTTGCTAGCTTTGTTGCTCTTCTTTTATGAATTTAACAAGTGATGTTCTGGAATAACCTGCCAGTCAGAATAGAGGGGACAGGTAACCTTCCTATCAACCTCACTAGGTAGACTTAATCTGTGAAAGGGATTATTTAAGATTTTATCAGTCTTGCAATAGCAGAGATCTATCTCAGAAGGTATTTTACAGTCTTTTTTCTGCGTTGACTTCTACTTACAGATGTCTAGTACTTTCTAATACTGAGGGGAAGATGCTGCCCTGCTTGTGCAAGGTGCGTGTACCTTGAGCACAGTGGAATTTCTGTGGTTTCTAGCTGAGGGGAGCAGAGTATCTGAATCTCTGCAAGAAAGCTTTGTTTCATGCAATTTTTAAAAAGTATAATAGGAAAGAGTATGTATTGGACAAAAGCTCAACAATTAAGCATTGTTATGAACATGAATGGAGAAGTTTAGAGGCTGAAACTGCAATATAAGATTGCAACATTAAGATCTATGCAGCTTTCTTCCCTCAGAGACCAACCCTATTCTGCCTGTAATTGGCCCAGAGATGAATCCCACAAAGAAAAGGGGAAGTTTCAAACTCTTGCAGTAAAATAGACACCGCGGGTGGAAAGACTTCCAAGTTAATCCTTTTACAAATTGGGAAGTGACTCTGGAAAGGAACACAGAGATAATTCTGCTTCATGCAAATGCAGTGGCATTGGAGCTCACACACACTGCAAATCCTTGGACTGTATGTGCAAGTGATGGTTTTATCTCCTTCTTTTACAGAGCAATGTCTTTCCCTGGCAAAAAGTCAACAGCTTATCCAGTTTAGCACTTTCTCTCTCCAGACATCTTTTAATGAAAAAAACGCTCTTGGTCCAAGGTTCATTTCTAGTCAGAGGGCTCACCTTTAATTAAATGGCAGTTTTTCAATCCCATCACTGCACTTATGGACAGCAGAGTTCAAGAAGTTCATGAACTGGTTCCCCGCAGTTATCTTGAACATGAACTCACTGTTTAGTCAATGGCTTAGAAAAACAAGGCTGGACAGCTGGTCTCTGTGCTACTTACCACAGTCTCAGGGCAGGGACAGAGGGAATTTAGAGAATACTTCCAAACATAGTCTGCCAGATTATTCAAATCTACAATGGATCCGCATAGACATTTGGTATTATTTGCACTAGAATTTAATGTACGCTGTAATATGCTTCCTGTTTTATGAAGTGTGAAGGCTGACATCTGAAATTAGTGCTATTTCATAGCCTAGTATCCAATTGCTACATCTGGCTGTGTCATGTAGTCTGGGGAAGTGCCCTACCACAAGGACTTAAGCCACAGAGGATGGTGAGACAGATGAAGCTAGATAATCTTTTTTATGTCCACGAGGGTCAGTCTTTCAACACAAGAACTAAGACAAATAAACAGAAATGGAACACACTATAATTAATGGCTCCAGAACACAATAAATCTGAACAGCTTCTTACTTTCAAACTGTGGCTCACTTCAGACTAGTTTGAAAGTTTAGAGGGGGAAAAAAAGGTAACCAAGTAATTTATTTCCTCTTAACTATTATATTGGATCTTTCTGACAGAAGCACTTAGGTATGGGGAGTGTATATTTAGGTTGAAAGTGCTTTGTATATTTGAAAGGTCTTTGCATATATGCATGCATGTCTGAGCCAGTATGTCATTTGAGAGGCTTCTTCCTCTCCCAGTGTTTCCTCATCCTAAGAAAACATAGTCTCACACTAGAACTGTGGAAGAACATTTCAAAAATGTTTCCACGTGGACTTAGATACCCAATACAATTTGATCATGCTCAGCCTTTTTTTTATTATTCTCTGGCTATCCAAACCAACTTTCAATTTAAACTCCATAAACAGAAGCCTTGAGGAAAAGATGGATCAAAAATCTGCAAAGATTACTTTCAGCCCAGATTACCAGCTTCACACACACATCGTGGCAACTCTGTACTATGACAAGATTTGCCTTATGGGAAACTAAGGATTAATTAATTAATCTTAGACATGATTGATTAATACTATCCCCAGCCTCCAAACACCACACACACACACACACAAAAGTTGCAGTCTTGACTGGGCAATCACTTTCATTTTCCTGATCATATGATTCTGAATTTTGTGCTACTACACAGTGGTCACTTTTAGATGTATTCAGTACAATGGACCCGATTCAAAACACACTGAAGTTGATTGAATCTAGAGCAGAGGTTGCCTTCTTCTCTTTCACACCCCACCTCTGGCACCCCAAGACATTATCTCTCTCCTTGGCTTTGGCACTGGAAAAAGAAGAGAGGAAAAGCAGGGAAGGAGGAGGGAGAAGAAACAAAGTTACATTCCAGGGGAAGACTGTGCAAACTTCATGTTCTGATGTCTGTTCAGATCAAGCCTGTGATTCGGCACACTAGCTGCCAAATATATACTGTGTGATTTCCAGAAAACCATCTGGTTAAATATTGCTCCTTGAGGCTGGCTCTTTGGTGGTATGTTCCTAACAACTAGTTTTGAAATAATCTCATTTTATTATGAGTGTTCAGGCAACACCTCCCTGTGAGATACATTAAATCTCCTCCGCCATTGTTTGAGGACTTTTTTCTTTATTTTGAAGTACTTCACTCATGTGGATTGTCAGAGTGCCAGCCCTTGTTGCAAATAGCATGCTGTCCTTCTGTGCCCTGGGCCTCCTGGTTGGTCTGGGAAATGCAGTGTGCTAGGAGTTTCTGGCCTCCTTTGGGGTTAGGTATGATGGTCTCCGTTGTGCGTAAGCAAGTGGTTTCAATCCTTAATTGTAATGGGGAAGTGGTCAGACAACATACAGTCCTGGCAGGATAATGGCAAAATGTCTTGGAGGAAAACCAGAAAATAACAAATATGTTACATATGAAGTGAATATGTACTCCTAACATAACCTGGAAAATGTGTAACATGTAGGGAAATGAAATACAAATATTTTTAATGGTGCTTATTTGAAGCTGGAGCATTATCTCATGCTATTCCCTTATTCCTCTTTACAGAAATTAAAGAAGTGGTCTAAACATTTTCTTCCTACATCACAATTACACAAATCCAAACACTTATTATGAAGAAATGGATGTGGCTTTTGACTATAATTATGAATTCAAAGTGAGCTATCAGTCACCCGTAGTGAAGCACCAAGTTACAGGCTTTTGCCTTGTTTTATGTATGAGACAGAATTGCTTCATCACAGCAGAACATTTATACCTTGAACTAGACAGCTCACCTCTTCCAAAGAGACAGGAAATCTTTCACAATATCATTTTGGTAACTCACTACATCCTCCTGAGATGTGTTTTACTTTACTCACTTTACAGAGGATTAAACTGAAACATGGAAAACTTAACAGCTCTAAGTCTCTGTATAATTCAACATGACAGCTGGGAGTTACTTCCAGGAATCACATTTCCAGTGCATTCTTACAATCAGTTTACTGATGCTCTTGAAAACGTGCTGACTGGGAAAAAAAACACAGCTCATACTCTGAATTTTGTTTGTGAACCTGATTATCTGAATAAACACCATGCAAATCCTTGAAAGAAAGAAATAAAACCAACCAAAACAATACAAACAACAACAAAAAAAAAGAAACAACCCAAGCAACAACCTCTCATCTTAGGTTTTCAAAGTGGGCTACTTGGCTTCACAACTCTCATTCTACTTTCAGACAAGGCTGCACATCGCTTACATTTGGGCACCTCTGTGCCTGAAAAACGCTAAAGGCAATGGTGCCCATTTCTCAGCTAGTGCTCCTCTCTCCCCCATGAATCTCAAAGTACTTTTCTAAACACATTATTGTACAGACTGGGAAATTGAGGCATGGTCACTTGGGGGTGGTCTGAAGACCAGTTCAACTCTATCAGGAAGCTGGGAAATTGAATGAAAAGACATTTCCACTGGCAAATCTCCTAGATCCTGTTTGGCAGTGCTGCCTGCTCTCAGATCATGTAATTGTTTGAGAGCTAAGCCAGCGCTACCTCAGTACAATGAATTAAGAATGTGTATACTGATAGAAATAAGGCCTCAAGACTCTGAACTGATACACAGCAGCTTTGTCCTCATCCCACTCCTCTCACACCTGCTTTTGTACCCTTTACTCATAATTATACATGAAAAATTGCATGTCCATGAGCAGCACCACAGATTTTAGATCACGGGCTTTCCTGATTAGGTAATAAATCCTCTGGCTTGTTCAGTAAAGGTCCACACCTGTCTCCGATTTTGTGCAAGAAATGCACAAATTATAGTAACTCCTACTTGGTCCCAGTCCAAAATATCACTTGGAAGATAATTGTTTAAGTCTCTTTTTGCCAGTAGAAATTATTCTTTTATTGTCTTAGAATATATGCACAAAAGAAGGCACAAGCGTTGTAGCTTAATTCAGCAGGAAATGTATTAGCTTACATGCCCAGAAGGGGGAAAAGGATAAAGCCAGGCTCACTAGAAATAGACCTGAGAGCAGCAAGCCAATGTTTGAGGGATGATGTTCTAGCAAGGCACTTTGTCCTGTCATCTTAATGGAGGCAGGAGATGGAGATCTATGCGGTGGCAAAGATGCCAGGATTATTGGTGTGTTAGAAACCGTGGGAGCACCTCACAATGGCCACATAAGAATTAGGGCTTCTCTCCCGCAAAAAGGTGGTGGGATCAAGCGCCAACTGAAGTGTAACTACACCAATGCATACAACATGGCAACAAACTCTAAGCCACTGTGCAGCAGGAAAACTGTAATATAGTTGCCGTCACAGAAATATGACAGGAGGACTCATGAAACTGTAGTGCTGCAAGGAATGGCTATGAACTCTTCAGAAGGAATTGGCAAAGAAGGAGAAGTGGTGGGATAGCCCTCTATGTTAGGGAGTGTTTTGATAATCTAGAGATTAATCATGGTGATAATTGGCTTTGGTGTTTTTGGGTGGGAATCAGGGAGAAGGCCAACAGGGCAGATATGATGGGAGACTGTTAGAGACTACCCAACCGAGATGAAGAGGCAAACAAAAGATTCTATAAGCGGTTGGAAGAAGTCTCAAAATTGCTAGCTCTTGTCCTGGTTGGAGACTTCAACTTACTAGATATGTGCTGCAAATAAAATACAGCAGAGAGGAAACAGTCCAGGAGGTTCCTGGAGTGTGTAAAAGATACCTTTCTGACACAGCTGGTAAGGGAGCCTATGAGGGATGTGCCTCGCTGGACCTGTTGTTTGTGAACAAAGAAGGACTTGTGGGACACGACAACCCAATGCAACCCTACAGACCTGGTGAAGAGCAGCTGGAAAGCTATCTGGCAGAAAAGGACCTGGGAGTGTTGGCTGACAGCCAGCAGTATGCCCAGGTGGCCAAGAAGGCCAATGGCATCCTGGCTTGTATGTGAAACAGTGTGGTCAGCAGGACCAGAGAAATGGTTGTCCCCCTGTACTTGAAACTGGTGAGGCCACACCTTGAATACTGTGTCCAGTTTTTTGCCTCTCACAGCAAGAAGGACATCGAGGTGGTGGAGCATGTCCAAAGAAAAGCAATGAAGCTGGTGAAGGGTCTGAAGAACAAGTTGTATGAGGAGCAGCTGAGGGAGCTGGGGTTGTTTAGCCTGGAGAAGAGAAGACTTAAAGGCAGACATGATCACTCTCTATAACTACCTTAATGAGGGTCATAGCAAGATAGGGCTAAGTCTCTTCTCCCAAGTAAGAAGTGACAGGAAAAGAGGAAATTATCTCAAGTTGTGCCAGAGGAGATTTACTTTGGATGTTGGGAACATTTTCTTCACCAAAAGGGTTGTCAAACACTGGCACAGGCTGTCCAGGGAGATGGTTCAGTCACCATCCCTGAAGATATTAAAAAACCATATAGATGTGACGCTTAGGGATATGGTTTTTAGGGACTTGACAGTGCTGGATTAATGGTTGTAATTTATGATCTTCAGGTTCTTTTCCAATCTAAAGAATTCTACAATTCCAGGTAGTGACAATTCTTACAGAGTAGGTCAAAGTCTCACCCTAAATAATTTATGTCTTCAGAAATAAAGGAATTGCCACATGATGCCATTGAGACTGTGGAGTTATCTTGCTCTACCAGAAGAGGTGCATGGATAACTCCAGCTTCTCCAAGATGTGTTTTACTCTAAATTAATCTTGATTCTAGGGGGCATGTGGGGATCTTTGTAGCTTTAAAAATATTTATAGCGCCTTGTGTCACTACCTGTTTAGCTATGACAAAAGCATAACCTGAAAAGGAGCTTTCCTGAGTCAATCTGATGTCGGCTAAAAAATAATTCAACACTTCCCACAAAGCAACACCCCCAAGACATTATAAAACCTGGTATATGTGGAGTCTGCTAACCCAAGGCAGGTTTTGATCTATTTTGCAGTTTCTGTATGTACCTAAAGTTACTCATTCACCTGAAGTGCACTGGCATGTTTGCAGCTTAGTCACCACAATGTGGGGAGAGAAAAATATATCCATTTAAAAGTCATGTCAGTCCAAACGCCTTTGCTGATATTGCTTGTATTTGGAGGTTCTGCTCAAGTTGACCAAAGAACGACATCTGAATGGATTATAACTGTATCTGATGTTTTGTCTACATTTCCTAAGAAAAAAGAGGAGAGTGAGGAGAGGTTATATTGCTTGAATTACATTTCTGAATGAAAAAATACAACATTTTAATGAAAATTAGTTTTCTTCTAGAAAAATATACTATATATTGTGTGGGAGGAAAAGAGCAATACTACTAGGGACACTATTTCAGTTGCTTATAACCAGAGTCTTCTCACTGAGGATTGACCAAGTACTGAACATAAATATATCTTGGGGAAATGTCACTGCCATTTTTCAATATATTAGAATGGTTTCAGAGGGCTAGAGAAAACTGCTAAGAAATTTTCCACCCAAGATGACATTCAGAGCTCTGAACCATAAGTGAAAACAGCAAATTGGTTTATGCAGTTTCCATTTGCTTGTTTTGCTTGCTTGCAATACACCATTTTCGGTATTAGATCTCAATACCAGGGGAGTTAGTTATCACAAAACAAGTATAGCTCTCCATTCTGGTAAGTTTCCCAAATGTTGAGTGTTGTTCACTCTAAAACTGTGATAAAATTTAAGTTTCAGGTGTGGTTTTTAGAGGTTTCTTTATGTTTTCTCTATGGGTGTTATTATTGGTTGGATTTGGGGTGGAACGTGGTGGATTAAACCTAAAGTTAACCTGAAAGCAGTTCTGTAATCTACAGTCAACATATGGAAAACACTCAAAAAGCAAACAAGAAAGGGTGAGCAAATTAAATTCTCTGGTACATCTTTAATCATCACAATGCAGATAATGAGTAGTCCCCAGCAGACATTTTAGAACTCTTCAAGCCAGCCAAGTTTGAAAGCTAAAAAGAAAAACACGTTTGTTGAAGAATTTGCCTATTTGCATTTGTAATCTTGACTGTAAAGCTGGGTTATAGTGTCAGATGAATGTGTGGTCCCCACTGTATTGTTAGTGTTTAAGATAATACCAGTATGGCTAAAGGTCCAGCCTAGTTCCCATTAATAAAAAATTGAGTCCAGACAAGAAT
The DNA here is from genome assembly GCA_013401255.1 of Urocolius indicus. Taxonomy (NCBI): domain Eukaryota; kingdom Metazoa; phylum Chordata; class Aves; order Coliiformes; family Coliidae; genus Urocolius; species Urocolius indicus. The sequence continues at coordinate 34,936 of WBNH01000315.1, read as the reverse complement.
ATGTAGTATTGGATATCAATTGGATATCAAATCTTCACTTTTCCATGTTAAAAACAGTGGCATTTAGCATAGAAATCAATAAAATCTTTTTTTACTAGTATAGAATATAGATATACATGTGCTATCTGCCAATATGAGCAAATATTATGTTCCCAAACCCCAAGTGATAACCAAATTCAAAATGCTGAAAGAAAAACCTCCAAATAAAGTTATTAGTATTATGATGGGATTTTTTTTTTAGTTCTTTGTAACTCAGTTTCCTGTTCTGTAATGAATTGCTTAAACTTTTACTGGATTAACCTTATTTTCATCATTAACCTTGTCCAGTAAAAGTGAAAGCACTCTGGCAGACGTAGGCCAGTCTGTTCCCACAGTAACAGATAATCTACTTAGAGGGTAAATTTGCATAGTATCGATGAGCCTGCAACCCAGCAGGTTGTCTCACAATATTGTCTCACAATACAGATGCAGGGAGTAGTCTGAAGATAGCTGAATGCAGGGAGGAACCGTGTGGAGGAAAGCTTCCATGTTCCAAGCAGCAGTCAGAGGGGTAGTGGGAAGTCATCTGATAACCTAAAGTACTTTTTCTTCTAGATCTCACCTTCAGCCTGTTGGTTATTAAGGCAGAAAGGGGAAATCAGCTTTGTCTGCAGCAGAGCATGCAAACAGACAAAGATCCAAAGAGTAATATATGAGGTCTAGGCTGCAATGTTCTGGCTCTCAGTGTGAAGACAATCCTAAGTTAGGTACCTGCAGTAGGAGTCTTTGCATCATTAACATCTTCTCTCTGTTTCTAGAATATGACGTCATAATTTGTTTTTCTCAAGTAACAGGTAGCCTGAATCATAGCTCATTCCCTTAAAATTGTAAACTTGCTGCAACACTGAAGAAAGACATCTGTACCAAGACACCAGAATGTGATCCAGTCTCACCAGAACCAGGTTTGCAATCCAGTTTTACATATGTTGCAATGAATAGCAAGCAATTCAGCAGAACGGAAGTGAGAAAGGTCAAGAGATTGAAAAAATAAGCAAGTTCATTGAGATTTTGTACAAAGCAACATCCCTATGACTTAATCCTGAATTTCAAAGTATGTTTGGGTTTGTTTTCTCACCTAGGTAGATGCTGAAGGAGTTTCTGCCTATGTCTAGTCTTGGTCAACATATTGTGTTGTAACATTCTGATTTAGTTTCTTATCAGTCAGTAGATCTTTCATTCTCCAGGTTGAAAGTGTTCATATTGGAAACTCCAACTTAAGGGTAACTTAAAAAAAACAAAATCTAGTCAAAACCATTTATTTTGGACATGGTTAGTGAGAAATTAGCAACTGGAAGGCAAGAAGTCTTTTTGCGCTACAGATGTTTCAGTATCTGGCTTTAAAGGGATTTCCCCTGCAATTACGTTTAAATTACCCACAAATTCAGTTTCTCCCTTAGTTCAAATGGCAGAAGCCCAGGTACTGGATCAAAATGTTCCAGTCTCTTAATTCACATTGCACAATGCTGATGAACATTGGGACTTCCATTCTTTCAGTTTCCTCCTTTAGAAATGTAGGAAGGAGACATGCAAATCTGTTAAGAGCATTGAAAAGATTGATAAGGGAGCTAGGAAACATGCAACATGTATATACATTATAGTACTTTCTGTGTATGTCAAGATCATATCCAACTTTAATCATTAGATTATTTTTTATCATTTTCTGACAAGCCTTATTTGAACACATAAATATTTCAAGAAAGGCATGAAAAGATAAAGCATTGTGCAGTGAACTGCACAGTGAACTGGTGAAACTCTCTCTCTAAAGCCCCAAGCAATTCAAGACTGGCTACCACGATCAAAGTATGTTGTGTAGCCTCATGGAAGTTGGCAGAAAACGTGCCTCCACAAATCTTTTAGCCCAAAAACGGTGGGGTGTTCTAGGACTCAGTTGAGCACCCAGCCTGTTTCATAGTGAGATGGGAGATCCCTGTCTCCTGCATATGAACTCCTAGAGGTCCTGTTCTATCTATTGCTCCAAGGCCCGTAATGAAGATTTTGCTATGTGACTCCACATAGGCTCAGGAGCACTAGCAATTCCTCCCATAGTGCCTGTGTGGCTATAGTAGCAAAGCAGTCAAAGACAACCCACTAGCACAGTTTTTCAGCACAGTTGATTACCGTAGCAGATTTCACACTTTTATGCCATTGCCCCAGTACCTGTCTGTAGAGATTGCAAGCTCCTCAGATTGCAAATGAGCTGGAGGAGCCATTCACACAATGCCCAGCACAAAGAAACTTGGCCAAGGTGTCTGACTTTATCTGCCATACACCAACATGTCCATACACACAAAGGCCACAAAGTACAAGGTGGAAATGGCTGCGGCTGCACCCTTAAAACAGGACAACCATCAATCCATACCAGCCCTTATCCACTTACTTTTTCCCCACAGATGGAGATTTGGATTAAAATCACCCAACAAAATAGCACGTGCTGATTTCATGGCCTAAAAACACAGCATAAGACTAATAATCCAAAAAGAATCAGAGAATCACAAAATGGACAGGGTTGGAAGAGATCTCTAGAGATCATTCAGTCTAATCCCCCTGCTAAAGCAGGTTCACCTCAATCAGGTCACACAGGAACGCATCCAGGCAGATTCTGAAAATCTCCAGAGAAGGAGTCTTCATGACCTTCCTGGGCAGCCTGTGCCAGGGCTCCTTCACCGCTACTGTAAAATAGCGTTTCCTTATGTTTTAGTGGAACTTTTTATGTTCCAACTTTTGTCTATTACCCCTAGTCCTACCACTGGACGCTACAGAAAAAGATGCTGCCCCATCTTCTTCACAAACACCTTTTAAATACATGTATTAATGAGATCCCCCCTTAGTGTCCTCAAGGCTGAATTCCCCTGCAGTCTCCTCTTCTGCAGGTCTCACAGCTTTTCCTCATAAGGAAGATGCTCCAGTCCCCTGATCATCTTGGTGGCCCTGCACTGGACTCTCTCCAGAAGTTCTCTGTCCCTCTTGAGCTGGGGAGCCCAGAACTAGACACAGGACTCCAGATGAGGCCTCACCAGGGCAGAGGAGAGGGGGAGCAGGACCTCCCTTGACCTGCTGGCCACACTTTTCTTGATGCATCCCAGGATGCCATTGGCCTTCTTGGCCATGAGGGCACATTGCTGGCTCATCTTTAGTTTGTTATCAACCAAAACTCTCAGGTCTCTCTCATGAGGTTCCTCCCAGACCAACTCTCAAGCGAGCTCAGATCTCACTGAATGGCAGCAAGCAAATCCAGCCCTGCTGTGGGTCATAAAAAAAAACAGTGATCCAATATATGAAAATGCTGCCATGTAAATGATTTTAAAGTGATTTCTATTACTAATATTGAAGTCTTAAAGCCAGCACTAGCTCCAAGCCCAGGAGCTGAAGATGCTAACTACCTGCTGTACCATTTCCATGAGTAGAAATTTGCTTTTATTTTGAAATGTTATCCATCTTTCCTTTCCTTTTGCAGTTCAGGGTCAAATGTGAATTTGTTGGCAGATTCAGGAGGTTGCAATGAGAAGTTTAAATGATTTTTCTTGATCAATAGCAACTTCTTTATTTGTTTGTAAGTTTCTCATTCTTTTTATGATTTCTACTACATGATACTTTAAATCAAACAGAAAGATAGAGTTTTACCAGTTTTCCTAAACTGCAACTTTTTGTATCCTTATCTATTGTCCCCAGGTGTTATAAGATCCCATGAAAAGAGAGGTTAATGGCAAAGGAGAATATGTATTTCCCTGACTAGAGGAACAGGGATAAAAGATGGAGAGGGGGAAAGAGTACAAGACTGGAGAATGAGAGTGAGTGATGACATTTGTTTTCTCAGATGAAAAGCTATTGTCCTTTGAGGCTAGTTAACGGATTTATGTTTTAAGGGAAGAAAAAGAATTCCCACTAGATACACTGAAAATTTGACAAAGGTCTGAGAAATAGGATCTTCTCAGGCTTTGTCTGTAGGTGGGTAAAGTCATAATAGCTCTGTTTTTCTTGGTTTTCTTTACATGAGAAAAACTGAGTAAGAATGCCTTACTATGCATAATTGTAAGGATATTCATTTCTTTGAGACTTTTTACTCTGCATCTCAGTCAACTGAAAGGTCAACTTAGTTATTTTTCCCTCCCTCACATCCTATACCAAGGAAGAAAAAAAACACCAAAACATGAAGACAGGTCTTTCAGATTTCAATGAAAATAACAGATGTTACCCATCAAAACAGCTTCCACCCAGAGCAAGGATGACATAGCCACAGAGTGACTGAGATTTTCCTTCCAACAGACAGAGCTTTATCTCAGACAGAGACAGACAGTACTTTGCTCAGCAGAAAGAACTGTCATGATTTCACTGTAGAACATCCTCTGCTTTGGGACTGAAAGGAAGCTTTTGAGCTAACTACATCTATCAAGTTATCATGTAGATGATGGAGTAGATGGACTAGAAATTGCCAGTCTCTGCATTTGTTTATTTGACATGCAGAAAGTTTGGTTACATATTGTTTTGGTCAGATGTAGGTTTTGCATTCTCTTCACATTGCCTGATAAGTGCACTGGGAAGACCACCAATCTTTTGGGTGGGCTCTAGAATGGACTCCTATTTCTCAGTTTATTTAAATTTGAGGCATGAAATCATTGTAACAAACTCACAAAAGCCATAGAGTTTACAGGCAAACTAAAGCCTCTTCTCCAGTGGCTTAGATGCAGTTATATTTCTAAGCAAGTAAATATGGTTTAAGAGGGACTTCGTTTCTCCCCTAAACTAAGGAATAGCTAGGAAGATTTTCACATCACATATGTCCAGGTCAAGCTTGGGTGCAGTTCAATGGCGATCTCAAATTCAGTATATGTTCAAACTGACTGAAATTAAGCTGCTGCTCAAACAGCTTCAGAGCACAACATGGAAAATCTGAGCTCTCTCTTCCTCTATGTATACAGCAGGTTGGATAAGCTGGAAATAATCACAGAAAAATTGAGCTCTCTCTTCCTCTATGTATACAAAAGATTGGATAAGCTGAAAATCATCATGGAGTTCTATACTGACTTTAGCCCATCAGCCTATGTCCCATAGGACAGATGTTAAAACAAGAAAACAGTATAGGGCAGAGGAGCTGGCTATGGGCTCATCTATATCATGGCATTGTGGGACAAGTAGGACACCTGAGTTCAGGAAGACAATACATGGAGCCTTGGGTACTTCTGGCAGCTCCTGCACCCCCTTACAGCAAACTGTCCATGTTGGAAAATATATTTCATAAGAACCCTTCAGCTAGAGGTTGTGAAGGACACATACTGTGCTTCCCAGTGACAGTCCAACTGCCTGTGGATTGCGAGAGAGCATTGAATTGTTGAAGAGTCACAAGAAATTCCCAGTTTTAATAATTAAGTGGGAATAGAGATCTCTTATACAAAAATCCATCTCTAATTGGAAGTGCTTGAATTTGAGTTCAAGACTGTCAAAACCAAACTACTGTTACTTCAAGCAGTTGTGGCAATAGAAAACCCAAGGCAAGTCGTGAGAAAGGTCATTTATCTGTATTAAAAGGTGCCATCACCATTAACTTTTTTCTCCAGCTGGCAGCTTTCTGACAGCTTTTACTTCAGCCTTCAGCGGCCTTCTTGCCTTGCCATGCACCTTTGAGTCCTGGAGGGTACCACAGTGCTGATCTTTTTGCTCCCAGGCAGGGCATCTGCCAGCAGAGCTAACATCTCAGTTCCTGAACAGCTTTTACTAATTGAGCTCTGAACATAAGTGCTTGGTTTTAAGGGATAACGTTGTGGCTTTTTACATTGTCTGCAAGTATGCAGAGCTGTTGAGCATTAGCAGTGCTTCTCAAGAGACTGGTTAACTGCATTTTAATATCTCAACCTCTGACCTGCATGTTAATGTGTTGTTATAATTGGAAAAGTCACTCTCTCTTACTCAGCAGTTTTGCTCCATGTGTGTGTTCCAAGTCTTACTTGCTGACTTTATTGACACACATAATAAGTTTATTGCATCTCTTCTTGCTGGATATTATTGCCAAGTCCCAGGCATGCAATCTTCAGTTTAGATGGGAATGCATAAGCTAGAAAAGGGCAAACTCTGACTTTTTTTATCCAAAGCAGAGGTTGGAAAGTTTTCAGGTAACAAAATGGAAGGGGGGAAGAGGGAAGGAATGCATCCTTTCAGCAGAAAAAAATGTTTGCCAGCCCAGCAACCTTGTCAATACAGATTGGCAGAGTGCTTTTTGTTGGTCTTTCTCTAGCCATAGAGACCACCCTCTCAGTGGAGATTTATTCCTTGTCCTATAATTAGACCCTACTAATTTCTGCTGAAGCATGGCCAAAGGTAGCAAACTGGTTTAGAGCATTTGATTTTAACTTTAGGTTTAGGATGATCAGTGTTTTCTTGAATAAAATTGCATTAAAAAAAAAAAAAAAAAGGAAATAGAATATAGAACAGTGGCTGTCAAAAGTTAGAATCAATGTGGAAAATGGAGGCTTCCTACCACCCGACAGAGAACAGTAATTTGAAAAGCATTGGCTCTGTACAAACAAACTCATTTGATAGAAAAAGTTAACACATCCCTAGGGAAGCAACTTCTGTCTCATATGTCCTTGCATTCATTAAGATAATTACTAATTTCTTCTTTTTGTGCTTCTTTTTCAGGATGACCATAGGTTTACTTCAATATCAGCCTAACTCTTTCACTGACATAGGTAAAATTGTGGTTTGGAAATTGGGAACTGATTGTAAGGCTAAAATTAGGACCCAGACAGCATCATGACAGTCCAGTCACCCCAAAGGCAAGGAGAACTGGTACAAAAGGGATAGAGGTGGAGAAAGTCTTGCATAGCCATGATGGTGGCTTGTGCTCCTGTTTGAGAGAAACAAGCCATAAAGGAAGGAATTATGAGGGTTCAGCACCAGCAGTGTGTTCACGCTTAGTAGTACCAGCAATGGAAATGGATGAGGATGGACATTCAAGAGCAGAGAGAGGAGTGCTAGACCACTTTACCTTTGGCTTATGTGAGCTTCAGCTATTACAAAACCACAGTGTAAGAGCTGTGGCTTAAGGGAGAAGGCATAGAGCAAGGCACACACCTGCATTGCCATCTCCAAGTATATTATCTGGCCACAAATCTAGTCTGATGAATGTCATGCTTGAATGGTGACTATTAGAGCAAGGAACAGTTTTTAAGCAATTAATTTCATGCCATGCTTAGCTACGGTGGTAAGAACCACAAATAACTTTCTGGGTTTCATTTCCTCTGTGTGGTCATGGATTTTCCAGACGAGCTCAGCACCTTTGTCTGCAGCCCATTCAAGCAGCCCTAAACCCCCACAACAGTGAATGACATTGTGAGCTCCCTCAAATTCAGCTTCCACTTGGACCAAAATTGATTTGATGTATTGTTTGTAAACAGCGAGCACATCGGCTCCCTTTGTCTATGCAAAACCAAGCAGCATAATCCCACAATGTAAAGAGACAAGGAGTGCAGACTGAGTCATCATAGAACAGCTTCTCTTGTAAAAACATTGCCAATGTAGCCGAGGAGCCTGTGGGAGACAGCCATGTTACCTTCTGACTGTACAGTCTTGACAAAGATAAAAGGAAATATTGTGCTGTCCTGTGGGAATGTGGATGCCTTGGTCTCAGATGTGAAGGAGTGAAGTGTTAATCAGTCATTGCATTCCCTTAATGAAGAACTGCATTAACCGCATCATTTGCTATTATTGCTGGAAGGGATGGGGAACTATGTTACACTCATTTTGCTCAGATCCTGCGCATAGTGAATCTTCTGTGCACACCTTACCATAAGGAATAAATTTGTTGGGAAAATGAGGTGATCAATTACGAGTGGTCTTGTTAACTAGAGACATTCCCAAATGGCAACATCTGCTTCTACAAACCACGAGAAATGGAAGTACCAGAAAAACAGTAATATTGAACTCAAAGCAGCAGGTTCAGGCTTTGGAACAATTGTCTTTTCATCTTTAGAATATGATATTGCTTTGCCAATACTCTATAGATATGCCAGGTGACTATAGCTATTCTATAGGTATGCCAGGTGACTCCATTCTCCTGGGGTGATCAATTACGAGTGGTCTTGTTAACTAGAGACATTCCCAAATGGCAACATCTGCTTCTACAAACCACGAGAAATGGAAGTACCAGAAAAACAGTAATATTGAACTCAAAGCAGCAGGTTCAGGCTTTGGAACAATTGTCTTTTCATCTTTAGAATATGATATTGCTTTGCCAATACTCTATAGATATGCCAGGTGACTATAGCTATTCTATAGGTATGCCAGGTGACTCCATTCTCCTGGTTTTTTTTTTCCTTTTCTTATTTTTTGGTAGAGTGAAAGAACATGATACTCTGAATGCAGATGAATAGAACAAGAAATGTCTATGTTGAACGTGAGGGTTTTGTTTTCTCGGCAGTTAGCTGCATTTATGAAACGATGCTCTGAACTAGGAGAATGTATACTATTTTTATGTATTTAACTTGACATGCTCTGAACTGCTCCTGAGCTAAATAATGAAGGTGTCCTAATAGAGTTATTGTGCACTCAGAGGGAAAATTCATTATGGAAAAAAAACAAACAATCTCTTTAAAAATACCATAATATGATGCTGCATTGCAATGATGCAGGAAACTCTTCCATCTACTGTATTACCAAACAAGTGGAAAGAAACGTAGAGGAAGCTAAACTCATCTATTTGTTTTCTTACACATTGTCTGGAAAAAGAAAAAAAAATGTTGCAGTTTGGGTATGTGTAATCTTGGAAGCTCTAAGCCTCAAGCATAGGCAAGAAAGAGATATACATATAAACTACAAATTGGGGCAAATTCAGGTGTCATTTTCACTTTCTCTCGCTGGTCTGAAGATTAGCTGGCTAAGCAAAGTAGTTCTGTATCTCTGGGTAATAAATCAGAATTTGGGTGTTCTTCAGGGCTGTGGGTGCTTGCTGTGGGTTTTACTGACACATTTCTGTACGCTTTAGGAGGAAACTGTCTTAGTGTGGGATGGGCAGAAAGGGTAAAGAACCCACTGCTGTTGTCTGTGATAACATTTTTTTTTCTCTATCTCATTTTCACTGTACAGCAAAACGGTTGCTCGGCTTTAGTTTGTTAATGAACTGAGCACTGCCATCTTGTGTTCCTTTTAGCAAGCGCAGTTATTCTTTCAAATACTTCAAAGGGCAGGAATAAAAGGTATCCGTGGAGGTCGTGCCAGCAGACTATTTAACACCTCCATCACGATGCATCTGTTTACATCTGTGATCTTTGAGTGTATGGACCTAAGAATGCAACAAAAATTTTAAAAGCTGACCTGCATAGCTTTGATATATATTCAGATTTGAACCTTCCTACGTATTTTTTCAGCTGGAGATTTAACAGTATTGTGTGAGCTTCGTAACTTGGGTCCTCTACATTTCTCTGCACAATTCTGAGGCCACTTTCATCGAATGTGAGCTCAAAATCTAGGAATTGTTTTTAATGTTTGTTAACCCATGGGTTCGTGGTAGAAGGGTGATTCTGTAAAGACATCCTGGACTCAAACCTAACACCTCTGACAGGCAGTAGTTGAAAAGCTGCTCTTTGAATTCTGTTTTAGGCAACAAGTATGAAACAGCATCATTTGAAAGAGTCTGAGGTGAAACTAGGAGCCTCTCTTTCATGATAATCATTTCAGTAAAACATAAACTTAAAAAGAAAGAAAGAAGAAAAACTTTCTGCTGCCTAAAAAAAATTAGAGAAACAAACAGAATTGTCAGCATAAAAAGACCAACTGCACATCAATGCTGTTTGGAGAAGTCAAAGTACATACCAGAGCATTAAGAAAACCAACCACACACATGCATTAAAGTTTCTTTTCTCCAAGAGACATTGATAATGCAAGTACATCTACAGCCATGTAGCTAAAAGTATGGCAAGAAAGAGTATTGGTGAGAGCCCCCTCCAGCATACTGTAATTAAAGAAAAGCTGGATAATTCAGTAACACATCACAGAAATGTCCTTTAAACTGTAAAAAAACCATACAGAACAACTGGGAACTTAAGCTGCCCTAAGTGGCTTCGGTTTGGCTTCATTAGCAGTGCCATCTTTAGCTAAGCCATCATGGACAGATTTCTTATCTACCACATTTTTATGGCTTTGCAGCATATTAAGGGCCACCATGACAGTAACTCAGCTGGAATACCATGGAGGGAAGTTTAAGAGCTCCTCTAGCCCACTGCAGCCACTACTTGGAGCTGCCTGAATGAACTCTGAGTTAGGACTGGCAAGAATCAGAGTACAACCCAACACCTTGCAGTCCCCAGCCACTCCTCTGCAGTGGTTTGAGAGATAGTTTCACCCCCCAAATCACTGGAAGCCAAGAAGCTGCCACACACCCCACACTTCCATAGCAGCGAGACATGGGCTGAGAGAAATTCCAAATGAAGAGACACAGCCAACTCTAACTGGTGTTTCAGGTGATGTCTGGACCTTCACAAGACATCAAGGCCATTAGCTCAAAATCCTGCTCATTGCCCACAGCCTGGATTAGCAATGGTATTGTCCAAGACAATAATATTTCTTGCCAGGAATAAAGTGTGTGTCACTTGATAATGAGAGATATTTCCTCTGATTCAATGCTTGAGGTAAAAGCTTCAGTGACCAAAGTCCCCCGCTTACAATCCCTCAGTCCAAGAATGGTGCCCTCACACCCGCCCTTTGCAATTTTAAGGCTGTGCTTAGGCTTTTGGTGAATGCTACAGATCCCAAACCAGCCTTACAGGCCTTCACCAAGGAGAAGACTCTCGGCCTTTAGCCAAAAAGTGAGAAGATGGAGGGAGATCCTCATGCGCACTCAGAAATCCTGCTTCCAAATCCTCCGGAGAAAGAAAAAATGGATGCATGGTTGTGTTATAAGCATAAATTTCTTTCAAAAAACCCTACTAAACTTACATATTGGAAATAAATCAGCCCTGCAGAGACTGCTACAAAGCTCTATCAGTAGCACAAGGCCTATAGCAAAAATGTGCAATGTCTGAGGACTTCTGCTGCAATATGAATGTGTGCAACAATCCACCATGTGGACACACACAGGGCTGTCCAATTTGAGATGTCCTCATTGAACAGGTTCTTGGAAACCACCTGAAAAAGCACATCGACATGACCACAGGAAGGCTGTGTTTCCTTCTTTGGCCCTCCAGTTCTTCCCACTGCCTCAGAAATCCCCCATGACTGGTGAGAACTATTTACAGGATGCACATGCTAGTGTATAGCTATATGTGTCAGGACAGATGGGTAAGGGTGATAGTCAGTACGACAACAGATCAGTTATAGGGCCGTTGTTAGTTGGTCTTGGTTCCCTTCAAAACCTCATTTCTCCATCCGTAAAATGGGCCTAATGATAACATGGGGTTATTTTAATTGAAAGCCACCACTTAGAAGTACTGCATGTAACAGCTAAAAACTATTATCAGGCTACTCATGGCCCTGGTCAACAAAGTGGAAATAAATTGCTTAGCTAGAAAGGATTACAAGTAGTTTTATTAACATTTGCAAAGCACTTTGAGGCCATAACGTGTACAGTGGAAACAAATATCGTATAAACATGCTATTATTAAATGACCACTCTACTCTGGGAAATGGCATGGGAGTGGTTTTTCCGTATTTGTTGTGACTCAGTGATTCCAGGTAAAATGCGTTCATTTCAAGAGTTAAAAAAAGAGAACTGTCAGCTCTGTCAACACATCTGAGGAGGCGAAAGCCAAGCCATGTTTTGCCTGGCTTGCTGATTAACACCAGCAATGTTACGGACCAAACTCTCCTTGACATTGCTTTCAATCCTGCTCCACAGGATTTGATGTCAGGGTGTGAGTACTCTGCCTGCAGAGTTATTGATGGCCACTGAATCCAAGAGCCTCCAGCTTTCCCCTCCCCATTCTGTGTCGTTTTAGCAGCCTCCACGTGTTAAAACTGTTAAACATGTCTTTTCGTTAATAAAGGCAACAATGACTAAATTGACATCAAGAATAGGTAGGTTGGGTAAGAAGTGCCATTTTCACATAGTCACTCTAAAGAATGTGATTCGAGGTATTTAATTACACAATTATTATTTCTCAGAATACTGAAAACTGTTCATCTCTTCCCTACACTTAGAACCCGTCAAAACGTCACTTCTTTTTCAGTGTGGCTTCTAACCACCAATACTTAGCACAGATAATTATGCCTCTTCAAATGTAAAGTAGTTAAGTTTTGTAAAGCATGATGCACGAAACAGTTTTACCAGCTGTTTTCCCAAGTCTATGTTTCTGAGCTAGACTGATATATTGTGATCCCGATGCATGACTTCTGGTGGTTTCGTGAAAAGCATCGGGAGGGGAAAACATTGTTGTATTGTATTTCTACTGTGTTTGGATTATGGCCTATGTGGGCTCCAACACCCCCAGAAGCAAGCTGAAGCTGGCCTTGTGGCCATCGACACTGCTCTGAATATGGCTTATGGAAAAGTTCCATTTAATTTTACACTTGCAATAACATTGTGCTTTGCATGTTATTTTTTTTTTTGTTAGCTGAAAAGCATGTGTTTTGACTTTTCCCATCAATGTAGGAGCAATGGCTTGTATTTTAAGTCATGAGACAGAAGAGAAAAAGCAAAGTCAAGGCTTTCTTTCCAAACTGAACCTACGCAACGTTTTTGTGAGCGTTTTTGCAAATTTGCATAATTGCTCTTTGCTATTTTTTAGACCATTTTGCTAATTTTCATCACTCAAATTTTTTTTGTTTGTTTGTTTGTTTGGGTTTTTTTTTTTTGCAAAGACTTAACAATTTGCAAAGACATTTTCAAAACATAGAAGAAAATGTTCTTGACCAGGGTACTTAATGCGGCAACTTTACACAGGAATTGCTGACGCACAAAAAATGCATCAAACATATCACCTTCTTCACTGGGCCATAGAAAATCTAATAAAATCAAGTGACATGGAAAACTTTTTTTTTTTTTTTTTTTTTGCAATGTGTTCTGACACCAGAAGGCTGGATTTCATCATTCATCTGGATTGATTACAGCTAGTTGATTAGCTATGAGTCGATTACAACTATCTCATGTCAGATTTTACATTAGCGGCCAACAGACATCACTCTTCAGACCTCGCCAGCCAATGCACAACAACCAGAAATTTGTTTTTGTGAGATCATCTGTGAAGTGAAAAGCTGCTCAAGCTAGTAAAGGTGTAAAGATCTGGCACAGAACGTAAAAGTTTTCTTGTTATTTACTGGACTTGAGATACTGTCCATCCAATAAATATTAAAAGCATAAAAAATGTACTGTTTTTCTATTACCAACATTGCAGGTTTTTTTTAAATTATCACTCTAGAATATAATAGCTGTAGATTTTATTGGCAGACCCATCAGCAATTCATCTCTCATTGTACTGATTTCTATTATGATTAGAAAAGCAAGCTCCTCCATGATATTGAAACATAAATAAATCATGGCAAAATGATAGCAAAACCCACAACATTTCCAATGGACACGATTCTGGAAGTATTTGGCAGTCAAGTAAACTCTGCTGATGTGAAGGGAAGGACTTTTAAGCACAGACTGACTAGCATGATTCAGTTTTGTTTAGTTAATGAGAACCACAGTTCTCATTAACTAAAGAAAAATCCCCAAAACTAACGTTTATGTACTGATGCAGTCTAGGAACCACCCTGCCTTTTTGAAACCATGTTGCATGACAGCTCAATCTTCCGAATGTCTCCAGAGACATTTTCCTCTCCCTGATGACTATAGAGGGAATTTAAAAACCCTATTAGGAAGGAATACTTCACCAAGCATGTCAAATAGAGGTGCCCACTAAGTTAAGCAGGATAGATCCCACTGTAAATGCACAAAAAGGCTATTAAAAAGCTGTTTCTTCATGTAAATTTACTCTCTGTGCGCTGTGCTTAGAAGTTAGCATGGCCACCTGACAGCTGGTCCTTCTGGCCCTTATAGCTTGTGTAAGACATTCAGCACTTCTTAGGGAACAAAGCTCCTGCCAGGTGACACCCTGGAGCTGGTGGACTGGTCCCATCTCAAAGCTGTTAGTTTTATAACATCTGCTTTCATAACATGGATTTATGTGTGATGAGGAGTTAGTTAGGTATCAGAATGAGAACACCATGCCAGTAAACTCTGCCTTTTATTTTGTGGGATGAGGAATTCGCTCATGATGTTTATTCCAGGCAGGGAAAGAATTAAATTATCTGTGGGGACAATCCAGATCATAGCAAGGATCACAGCTATAGCTGGCTGCCACTCAGAGCATAGGAGCATGGGCATTTATAATCATCTGTGTGCCTTGGATCGAGCTGACATCGGCTTAGGCTTACAAGTGGACTCGGTGCCTGATGTGCAGGCAAATCAGTTCAGGAATCATTGGTTGGGCTTCTCCTAAATTATCGTTGTAAGATCTTGAAGATGCTGTCGCATTCAAACAGAGCAGACACTGCAATATTGATACTGAAGAAGACAGAGCGCTGCTTTTGCCTAGCAGCAAGAAAATACTCTTGGAGAAGACATCTATTCATAGAATGATGTACACTGGAAGTTATACTCCCCAGTCAATATTCTTGATTTTTGTTCACATCTCCGTCTCAGTGACACACCATACTACACACAGAAGAGTCAGACACAGCGGTGATTATCTTGTGGACAACCCCTCGTTTCTCTTGGAAATGTTTCAGGGATGAAGTAACAGTAACCACACTGAAAAAAAAAAAAAATAAAAGTCAAACAAACAGTACAGTATTATGGCAACTGATTACATCTTGTTCAAAAAACATTAAAGTTTTGCTTTGTCGTCGTCTTGTCTTCTTTTTTCTTTTTTTTTTACCTTGCTTATACATTTCTCCCCAGTCGCTGACTCCCACCCCCAACCCCTACAATCTTCTTAATGGGATTCATGTAAGAAGCAAAATAGCTGAATGAACTGCACAGTGCCGTTTCCAGAGGACATCCAAACTATAGGATGCACACCGGTTTCAAGGCTTCTAGGCAAGCAGTGCATTTGACTGTGAAATTAAATATGGCCCCAGGGATTCCTTTCGTGGTCACATAGAGGAGTAGGGTAAATTTCAATATACAATATATAGCATTCACAGCAGGATGATCACAGAGTTGGTAGTTTCTGCAAATTAATGGTCATACAAGTAAAATAAGATTGACATAATCGCACCATGATCACTTATCACTGCTGTAACTTTGCAGATTGTTTTCGCTTCCTAATTTCTAATTCTAGTGACAATGTACACATGGGAGGGGCTAGGGGAGGAAGGGAGGAAAGCATTTTAGATAACACCAAAAATTAAATTATACCAAGAGGCAAATCATGGCTCAAAATAGCCAAGTAAATGTTAAAACCAAGGCTACTTACCATGTACCACCACATATTATCTGGCCTCAAGTACACATTTGCTTCCCAAATTTATACACATATGTATAAATAAGCATTTACCCTTAACCTATTTGGGATAGGAAAGAAAAAGCTCTAATTTAGAATGAAGGAAGCACTTCTGCAAGCTGCATGTCTTCAAATTCAGGAGAGTCCTGGTTAAACACTTCCACTGATTGTGAGACAATATGGATACAAAGCAAGAGCCCATTTTTTTCTTAACCAAGTAAATCAAACTGGAAAGCAAATAGAGCTAAACTGTGTAGGAAACCATAAGTTCTGGGACAACTGACTGTGAAACACCAGTGTCACAAGTTGTCACTGAATTACTCCATGTGTCGACTGTGCTAGTTTCAGTTTTTGGTAGGGGTCAAGATGTAGGTTTATGGCAGGAGTATTGCCTAAACTCCAGCTGCATAGTTCATGGTATCTAAGTCTAGACTCAGAAACAGACACAGCCTCCTACCCACACTGGCTGAAACAAAGTCATTTGAACCACTACCACAAGGGTGACCAGCCACAACCAGCTTCCACTCATCTGATAGGACTCTGACATCTCCAGATCAAGCCAGAGCTTGAATCCTCACTTGTATCACAAAGCATAATGAAAAGGAAAGGGAAGAGGAAGGCAAAGAGCAAGGGAAAGGACAAGAGGAGAGGAAGAGAAAAAAGGGAAAAGGGAAAATGAAGAAAGAGGAGGAGAGACCATAAAGAGAAGAGAAAATTTAGAAACGGCAACAGTTTCAGTTAATCACTTCTTATTGTCACCAAGTTTTAAAAAAATGAATTACTTGAATGCTTTCTGTCATTTATGTTTAAATCAAATTTCACTTACAGCAGCAGATTTCTGTATTACTAATATTTTGCTACAGGGCTGGCCACTAAACCAAGAGCTGCTTTCCAGTAGACCCCTCACTCTGCCACAAATTGCACAACAACACAAGCAAACATAAATAACGCATCTGGAAGTACACGGCATATTTAAAACCTGCAATCAAAGAGAGCCCAACAGGGAGCCAAGGACACTGGTACAGGCTCTATGGCATTTATATAGCATGGACCCTTTGCCCCCGAATACAATCTTGCTCGGTACATGCTGGAAAACCTCACGGGGCCAGCGCTTCGTTCCTGATTGTCCCTGGCAGGGATCCAGGTTTAACCATGCTGGCTTCAGCCAGAGAGATGATTGAGGGAATGAGGCAAGATGGATAAATTCATCCATTGGTCTGAAGGCCAAAAACATCTGCTGGAGTCATGGAGTTGTTGGCTGACTGAGTTGACATAAAGGAAGCCCCGCTGGGAGCCGGTACCCAGCTCTTTCGAGTTTTGAGGGTTGTCCTTGGAGACCGCAGCGTTTTGCTACCTAGGGGCAGCAGAATGTCAAACCGACCAAGAAATCCTTCAGCCTACTAGCACAGCATGACACAGCCAAAATGCTCTTTGTGAATATCAAATCAGTATTATAATCTCGCTTTCTTTTTTCTTTTTTTTTTTTTTTTAAGAAATCCTTGAGGCTGCACATAGCCCAGAAGCTGAGCTCACTCCACTAAATTAATGGTTTCAAATGTGCAAAGATTTGTAGTGCATCCACTTGGGAAGACATGAATGTGGATACCAAAGTGCCAGGCAGCAGTACGAGTGCTGAAGACAGATAAAACATCGTAGTTTTTCCTTTTGAGTAAAAGGACCCAATCAGATTGAAAATTGAGCTAGAAAAGGAGGATAGTTCCTGTGTTAGACAATTGTAAAAAAGCAGTTTCTTATCCCTGACACTTGATGAGTATTTGATATGATGATGCTTGCTAACAGTTTGATGCCAGGTTCATTGGTGTGATTCATTTTATCAGCTTAAGTGAACAACAGATGTCACTGAAATAACTTGCTAGTCCACAAAATCCTGGGTTAAATAAATATTAGAAACACCTTAATTTTCAAATCCTAGATGAACTTAATCTTAAAAAGCAACAGGTTAACCAAGTAAATTAATAATCAAAAAAACTACAGACTATGACTCTGTACCAAACTTTACAACTGAATTTAGCCTCTCTGATGACTAAGGAGTTGCAATAAGTGTTGTCCTTGTGGTAAAAGTACAATTTCCTAGCAGTCTGCTGCATCTGAGTCATCACAAACACTAAGGAACAGAGGAATAAAAACTCTCTCCCTTCATTTTGTGCTTCTCGCATTTGAGCAGGAGGCACAGAACATTTTAGAGTCTGTTCCCCATTCAAAGCCCAGCGAAATCAGTGGGAGCCTGACCTACTTTTCTACTAGGTTCACCACTCTTTAACACATTGAACACTAACGTTTAAAAGTTTAAAAGTTTAAAAAGTTTAAAAGTTGCCTCCTTCCATTACTGTTCTCAAAGTATAGAGATGTTTTCTTACAGTTTTCTTTTTAATTGGACGTTGGGAATCCCATTAACCTGGTCATTATGGGAAACAGATGTGTAGATGTGAGGCAAGAGTCTGATCCTCTAAAAATATTGTCATATGTTCAACTGGAAGCTATGTATGTGGCATGTATAATGATGTTGTGGCCTTTAAACACAAGTAGGAGTTAATGTACATTTTGGGTGAATCTGTCAGAGTAACACCATGCTGTAATACGTCTAATTGTGTTATATCCTTTACTGGTTGGTTTATGAGTTACGGATCACAAGTCATAGAAATGTCAAGACTGTTGAATTTTTGACTGGGCTTTTGACTAGCTGTGAAGCACCTGGAAATCTTCAATGCGTCTCGTCACTCAAACTTGAGCCCTAAATAAAGAGACTGAAATGCAGTAGCTCAGAGTTACAGACTATCCTCAAACACACACCAACTCTCTGTGCCTGAATTTCCTCTTCCAGAGAAGTGGAACCACTTCTTAATAAGACAGAAATAAAAGTTTTGTTAAATGTTCTGTGATTTTTTTCAAATGATTTTATGCAGAATCTTTTATTATTAGAAGATATGACTATTTTAATATCTTATATTAAAGATCAGAATGGATTAGAAGACTGCTTTTGTTCCCAGACGTATTCCCACCAAAACTTCACTCTCGTGCAATGATGCAGGCAGCTGTACTGATTCACCCAGAGCTTTAGAAAAACACTTAGGAATTCTTATAACACATATATTTAATGGTGGAGGGAGAAGATAGGAGATATGATCTGTGTTTTGTAAATTCACTATTTGGTTAACAAATATATGGAGAAACAATCGCGTTTTAGTAAGCTCCTAATTAAATATTTAAACAGTTTAAAAAGTATTCAACAGAATTTTTGGGTTACCATTCATCTTATTTCTGTTGAATCCTGAAATATTTATTGAAGCAACACTATGTTTTGCCTGGGTAACAACTCGGTAATGACTTCAGTATATAATTCATATTATTTAAGTCATATGCAACATCCATATTTTAAGCAGTAAGTCAGCTCCTTCAAATTGTATCAGCACTGTGTTGTATAACCTTGTGGCAGGAATAGAAGCAGCTTTTGTTTGAAGCTACTATTTAAATTTTCACCAGAGAAAGAGAAAGTAGCAATTTATCCGTGGAAATAAGATGTTTCTGAATATTACAAAATAACCATTATTTATGGTTAACTGCATCCAGAACCTTTTCTAAACTTGATGTGAACTTCTACAGTTATTCCAAAGAATGTTTTTAGTCAATCTTCTGTGACATCCATAGCCATAATCTCAGGAAAGTAACTGGATACCAGTATTTAGTACCAGTAGGATGTAGTCTGTCTCTTACTATTTATCAATTATGCTTATAATGCACAAGTAACCAAGGAGTACAATGAAGACACTGATTGCATTCTTGAGAAATGAGACTTTTACGCTGTGATGCCAAACTGCTGAGCTTACAGGCAGCCAGATAAAGAATCTAACAAAGATTAAAGAGCTTTATTATACTGCGATGTACAATGTGATGTAGGAAACTCTGTGCAAGTCAAAAACATGAAATAGTTACAGTCAACAATGCTTTTTCACACACTGAAAGGAAACACTGCATCTGTATTCTGTCAGAAATTAAAAAAAAAGGACAAATCTTATTTATCTCAGGATGCAAATTTAAATGCTAATGAACTAATTCTTAGGTCTAGGAAGATCTGTGGAGGCATTACTCATGACATTCCCTTCTCTTACTGGGAATAGAGACATTATTTTGACTGTGTGCACATGTGTCATTTTCCTGGACCTAGATTCAAATAAATAAATAAATCAATCAATCAATCCAGATGGTCTTGAGAATTCAGTCAAAGATACAAGCAAAGATAATGTTCCTGAAAAAAAAAAAAAGTCACCAGAGCAGGGGGGTTACATCAGGCTTTCATTTTTAAAATGACCATGATTTCATCACTCTGTCGTTGGCTAGACAGATAGCTAACATTTTTGGTAATTAACACTGTTTTTGTCACTTTGTGGAATTGTTTGCAAATCTATATTTATGTAATAGCTTCTCCAAACTGCAACAGAATCTGGCACAGGCATGCGTCATGGGACAAGCTGTTTTTAGACCCACTCCTCTAACCTCTCTGATCGTGAAGACATATGAGGTTTTGCCTTCATCATCTCAATTAGCCAGCCCGTGTCGTGCTGGGTGTTTTTACAAGCTTGAAAACAATTAGCTTCTGTTTCCTGGTAACCAGTCTTTAACTTTAGAACTAATACACACATTGCAAAAGAGATTTGATTCAGAGCTGCAGAACATTCATCTGGGTATTTATGTTTTCTGAACTTACTTATAACAATAATGTCCAATACCTGCAATCCTGGCCCTGCTGCAGTCGGCCCATGTGGCATTAAATCAAAGATCAAGGTATACTTGGGTGCTCAGCTTTACTCTTACTTGAACAATGACTGCATTTTTATTCAAAGAGATACATTCAGGAGTAAGGCACCACATATTTATGGCACTGAGCTTCAGTCCTCTCATGGCCTGGAGGGAAGTGCTCTGAAGCTCTGGACCCCATGGTGAGACCACCGACATGGAAAATACAGCCTTTGAAAAATCACAGTTAACTTGTCTAGGAAATTGCCTGTAGAGTTTCCTATTATGGATGTGAGCTTTTCATGTTTCCATTTTAAAATCTATTGTGAATGTTGAAATCATGTTCTTCTTTCAGCCCTAATGCTTTCTTTAAAGCAGCTATAGAAAGGAAATTTGAGTCTGTACCTACTGTGTTCTATGTGAACAGAATATTAAACTGTGAGAGAATAGAAAAAAAAAAGAAAAGAAAAAAGGCATTGTAAGAAGGAAAAAAAAAATACACAAGCTTTCAGTGTTTCTATTGGTAACAGTCAAACGACCCTAAACTTAACTCACCCTTATGGGCTGTCATTGATGAGTCTATCATGTGTCTGATCATATCTCAGTCTCTCAAAAAGCCCTGGTACTCTTTTAACCACCACTTTCCACCACTAACAGAAGATACATCAAGTCCTGTAGCAAATTATTAAATTTGAGGTTCTGCTTCTTCTTTTTACAGCAGTTTGCCACAGATGTATCTTTATCTAAAGTACTTTTTAAAGCATGAGAAGAAAAGCTCCAGCATTTCCGAGCAGAGCAAGACACTCACAGGTGTTCCTGTGCTGTAAGAGCTCATTATCCCTTCCCCATCACCCTTACATGTCTTTTTCCAGCACTCCTGGCACGTCTGAAATGACCACAGATTATCAAGCTCTGTTTGCTCGGCTCCTCTTACCATGTGGAAAATCACATAGGATGCATCTGGGACATACGGCAGAGAGTATGAGTAGTTGTCACATTACCATTAAACATTTTCTCCATCCAGATGCAGGGGCTCCAGATGAAAGATCGTTGAGGGGGAAAACTCCACAACTATTTATTTGTTCAGTGTATTCACTTATGTCAGAAATTCAGAGAGCATTCTCAAACCACTTAAGCAATGGTCAGCATGCTTCCTGAAACTAGTCCCATGGCCTGTACTGATGCAGACATGCATCAGACAATTGTTTTAAAACAAACTGAGTAAATAGTGATCATGCAGTATATATTATAGAGCAAGCTGTCTTTGAAGTCTTCTAATTTCTCTGCTGTCTTTCTCTCTCTGCATTTATTTCGGAGGGAAAGGCATGGGGATGGTGTATGGCCAAAGAGAGGGTCTTCTATTTTGAGGGATATGAACCACCAATTCGTGGTGCCTCTATTGAATGTGCATAAGGTAAAAAAAAAACCCAAAACTAAGTTTTATCTTCCTCTTCAGAGTTGACCACACTAAATTCCCGATGGTACACTTCACACGGAAAATGGGAGATTGAAAAGAAAAAAGGTCAACACAAGGCTAAAAAGAAGAAACATGATTAAAAGGGATCTCTAAATGTGAACTCTCACTAAAGGCTCAAGATTGTTGCCCACGTATAGATATTTAGAGGCACTTGAGGTTCCCTGCCTAGACGCTATCTCCAGACCCACATCTCCCCCAAGGCTTTGTGTCCTACTCTGTAACCTCCAGACTCCACAAGACATCTATGTTTAGTCAGCCAAAACCCTAATCCACAACCGTTTGATATTCAGGTCCAGACTGTAGACAACTAAATATACTTTCTAAATGTGAGTGTCTTCATGTGATACAGGTGTCTGAGCTCTCATTATATCTGGTGGAGCCCAGTCAATATGGGTAGTGGATTGTGGAGAGCTATTCCACTTTCCTTAAAACAGACACCCGCATCTGGCCAGCCGAGCAGCACTCCTGACTGTAGCTTGGCTTATGTGAGGTCAATGCTTAGACCTGGATGTATCATAGAATCATAGAATAGAATAGAATGGTAGGAGTTGGAAGGGGCCTCTAGAGATCACCCATCCCAACCCCTCTGCTCAAGCAGGTTCACCTCAGTCAGGTCACACAGGAATGTGTCCAGGCAGGTTTTGAAAACTTCCAAAGAAAGAGACTAATATGTCTAATGTAAGTGATGTGTCTACAGCCAAGAACTGAATCCCACCCTGTTGTGAGTAGCTGTTAATGAGAAGGAAGGTTTCAGACTGAAACTTTTATTCCACACAGTCTCAGACTTTTCTAAATTTCATCAACATTAGTTTCGTTTGTGCCATTCAAGAGGTCTCTGCAACACACAGTAGCTTTACAAGATGCCATAGAAATAGAGGCAAAGATGCTGTGGTGGCATGAGGTGCCTATGAAAACATCTTCTACTGAGAGACCCTCAAATCAAACACAGCAAGACCAACAGAGAAGACTCATCCTGTATAATTCAGTGGTACAACAGCTCTGGGAGGTTTTGCTTCAGCTTCCATTAACAGAGGACCTGGCAGTGGATATTAAAAGAAGTCTTTTAAACCATACAGAGAGAAAAACTTCTCAAATGTGTTTTCCACTCAATAAATCCATTTTCCAAGATTCCTCAAAGGTATCGCTGCTTTTTTCGGCACTCCAATAAAATATGGTGCAATGCTTCATTTCTGTAAGGTTCCTGTAAAAAGCTGTCTTAGCTCTATTAACACCACCCCTAAAATCCTTGGGAGAGACTTAACAAGTTACAAAAGCAAATTGTTCCTGCATGTTTGCATATAGCACTCCTTCCATAATATTTCTCTTTGTTAATCTCCCCCTGCTCTATGCCTAAGAGTCTAATTCTTTAAAATCTGAGATACATTAAAAAAGTTGAAGTACTCACTCATAACTCAAAGTGGAAAATGTTTACCACCAGCTGAAAGCAAATTCAACTCAAAATCATCTTCTGTGCTCACACTTGCAGACCAAGTTCTCCAAGGAGCAGCAAGAGACATCGGCAGCAACTGAACAAAACTGAACGAAAACAGGAGAAAAAAAAGGAAACATTCCCTACTGTTCCTCATCTGCTGGACAGCGTGAAGGTTTGCAGTATTGGATGCTGAAAGGTGGTCAGTACCTACCACATCAACCATTAAATGTGCAAAGAGAAGAATCTTGGTAAATAGTTTGGAAGAATGTTTTTTTTCTTTTCCTTACTTTACTCAGTAGTTCATATGACTTATACGCCAAGGTAGCTACTTGCAACTAGCGTGAAGACTACCATTCAACACCTGCATATGGACAATAAAATAAATCAATCAATTGCTGAAGAGCCTCTGAAAATCCTCTGAATTCCATGAGTCCACTAGTCCAAGCAAAAAAACGTGTCAATATCCAGGAAACAGAAAAAAAAAAGTGTTGGGGGGGAAAGGCAGTTGTCCTTCCATAAATGTTTTAGAGATTCCTCAGGTGCCTTTTCTTGTGAGTTTTGACTTTCTTTAACGAGAAAAAAAAAATGCCTTGTGAATCCCTTCCTCTCCTCTGCTAAATTTAATATACTTTTCAGCCAATGCCATTCTGGGACACATCAAGAAGAGTGTGTCCAGCAGGTCAAGGGAATTTCTGGAGAGAGTCCAGTGGAGGGCTACAAAGATCATTAGGGGACTGGACCATCTGTCTCATGAGAAAAAGCTGCAAGACTGTGGCTGTTCGGCCTGGAGAAGACTAAGGGAGGGATCTTATTAACACCTAGAAGTATTTAAAATATGTTTGTTAGCTGGATGGGGCAACACGTTTTTTTGTTGTCTAAAGTGACAGGACAAGAGGCAATGGGATGAAGCTGGAACACAAAAAGTTCTACTTAAACATAAGGAAAAACTATTTTAC
Source organism: Urocolius indicus (assembly GCA_013401255.1). Classification (NCBI taxonomy): domain Eukaryota; kingdom Metazoa; phylum Chordata; class Aves; order Coliiformes; family Coliidae; genus Urocolius; species Urocolius indicus. The sequence continues at coordinate 10,870 of WBNH01000315.1, read as the reverse complement.
TGGGAGGATGAGGGAGCCTTGGCACAGGCTGCCCAGGGAGGGTGTGGACTCTCCTTCTCTGGAGGTCTTCAAAACCCGCCTGGACGTGCTCCTCAGTGACCTGATCTAGGTGGACCTCCTTTAACAGGGAAGTTGTACTGGATGATCTCTGGAAGTCCCTTCCAACCCTGACCATTCTATGGTTCTATGAAACTGGCAATATTCCAAATGTCTATTCACTTAATCTCTTATTTTCTTTTTTTAATTAAGGTAGCTTTAAATTCAAAGTTTGTAAATGTTTTATAATGGGGAAAGGAAATTTCTGGTGTTTTCTACTGCATTTGAAAATACATTGAACTTCACATTTGAAAATGTAACGCCCGCAAAAGGACATTTCTGAAAATAAAAGCTTCCAGCAGCCAATAGCATGCAGACTGGACCAGGGCTACTGTGATGGTCTGGTAGGCTCTAAATCTGTTTACAAGCAGCAGTTGTGATTTACACTTCTACTACGAAACCTTTTCTCTAATGTACTCAAAAATATGTGAATACAAATAAAAGGTCTAACACTCCCAAACCCAAATTCAGAATATGATTCAATCAAATTTTGGGCACACATTTGTTTGATGTGTTTTGTGCATGTGACGCACTTTCTTCAAAACTCTGTCTGCATACAGAAAGTCCACCAGTCACTGGATGGTTTGTTTTGGCTTGTATTTCATATAATAAGTGGTGTCAACTATTAGATTATTTTAACTGTGGATTATTTTGAGAGTTATTTTCAGATATGCCTGTAATAAAATGGCATTTTTACCATGAGCAATGGAGGTGACTTGGGCACAGGAGAACTAGCCTGTGCAACATCAGTGCAGTGCTGGACTAGCACGTGGGTACAGTAAAGGGTAAGTCACTGCAAAAAGGCTGATATATTTTTCTTTACCCTAATTTAAAGCAGCACATATAAAAGCATCAGATGTTAGGAGTACCTGTACTATGACAATGCTTTGACTCTCTGTTTGTTAGGCTGGAATCACAGACAGAACACCAGCTTCTACCACTACCCACTGAGAAAGTGCAAAACTAAATTCTGAATTGCATTTTAGTAGGAAATCCCATTTTTTTGTCTCCTTAGGCTGAATTGTCCAAATTACAATTCTAGTCTTGCTCATAGTCCAAGGGAGCAGCCGATTCATATTCTCTGTTTAGTTGATACTGAAGCACCCAGAACAAAGTTCCCACTGAGAAAAGAGATATGATAGTGTATGATATTGAATACCTGAGTAATTATTAGTTGCTTTGATACTGCGTTTCTTTTAGTTTAACATTTCCAGAACTGCCTGTTTCAGTCTTTGTTCAGCCAGGCAGACACTGATGCGTTAGTATTAAACGGAAAAGATGAATGTCGTATTTCGTTTCGTCTGTTTCACCTTTCTGCACACTTATCCTGAATGCATTCTGTGGATTCCTGACAGATCTTCCCAAAATTTCAATGACAGCTACATGTGGCTATGCCATGGGATACTGCCTGTTTCCCTATCAATACAGAGGCCTCTGATTCTTCCTAGGGAACACCGATAACCGTCTCAATTAAATAACTTTTTCAGTCACGCTTAACGATATCAGAGGAACCAGGAAAAGCTTTCTAAGGAAATAGGATTTGAGTAGTTCCTTAAACATTGTTTAAAAAGATGTCTTTTTATATAACATTTAACAAAAAAAAAATTAAATCATTCAAAACACCTCTGCTAATAGTTTCTGCCTGGTTTGAGGCAGTTTAAGGTGTGGCAAGCTCTGGAAACTTACTGTGACTCACCGAGTAATAACCAGCTACAACATAAAACATCAGCCTCCACACAATTTTCCAACCTCATTCTGTGAATCTTTCACTTGAAAAGAAAAATAAAACAATTTTCGCGTTTAGCTGTTTTAAATCTTTATGACAAAAATGATATACTTAAGAATTATTATTCTTTCTTGAAAATACAAGAAAATTGCAAACATGTCTTTGAAAAGCTTATTTGAAAATCCACGAACCTTTTCTCAGTCTAAATTTTATTCTGAAGTGAAGTATAACATCTATGATACAACATGAGAGTATCTACAGCACATAAAAAGAAATTTGCAATATCTGTGGCATTATTATTGGGAAAAAAAAAGCAAGAATGGGACATACAGATTTCCAAAAAACAAAGAAAAAAAAACAACATAGAACAAACCAACAAAGAAAAATTTCTTTATCCTTCCAAACAGGATAAGGGTTACCATAACCCCTCCAACAACACCTTGTGAATAATATTTTTTTAATGTAAATGTTCCAAATTACTCCAGACACAGGATCAAAAAAAGAATGCTATGAGTCCTTGATGGTCTCACCTCACTAAGTTTCTCTTTCCCAAGGGGAAGACAAAATATTTGAGGAGCAAAAAGTGAGAAGAGACACAGAAAAAGGAGTATCCCACCCCAAAAGGGAGTCATGATGTGGCTGGATGCCACACCTGGATCTAGGAACTGCAAAGTGGTCCTACATACTCTCTTTAAGACTTAGTGCTTACATACATAGATGCACAAATCCATACATTCCTGAGTGACTATGGGTCCCAAGGCCATCAGCAGCGATTTATCATTTACTGGAATGCAATCAGGTAGCTAAGAGCTTCAGGACACAACCTTCTCTCCTGCACCTGCTCCAAATGCTTTTGCCAAGAAAGATGGTCAAAGCTGTTCAAAGGTGAGTCTTGTGTATAACATTTCCATTGCTGATGGACTGTAGTGGGTTGACCCTGGCTGGATGACAGGTGCCCCCCAAAAGCTGCTCTATCACTTCCCTCCTCTGCTGCACAGGGGAGAGAAAATATACCAAAATGCTCCTGAGTTAAGGACAGGGAGATTTCAGCGATTTCTACAGACTTGACTTGGGGAAATTAGTTTTTCTACAGACTTGACTTGGGGAAATTAGTTTTATTACTGATCAAATCAGAGTAGGGTAACGAGAAAATAAAAATCTTGAAACACCTTCCTCCTACTCTTTCCTTCTTCCTGGGCTCAACTTTACTCCTGATTTTCTCTATCTCCTCCCCTCCAGTGGCACAGGCAGCCAGGGAATGGGCATTGCGGTCAGTTCATCAGAGATTCCTGCACCTTCCTCTTCAGGGAAAGCACTCCTCACACTCTTCCCTTGCTCCAGCATGCAGTCCCTCCCACAGAAGACAGTCCTCCACAAACTCTTCCAATGTGAATCCTTCCCACAGGCTACAGTTCTTAACAGACTGTGTGGGTCCCTTCTACAAGGTGCAGTCCTTCAGGAACAGACTGCTCCAGTGTGAGTCTCCCACAGGGTCACAAGTCCTGATGACAAACTGGTCCAGCATGGCCTCCTCTCTCCACAGGTTCACAAGCCCTGCCTGGAACTTGCTCAATCACAGGCTTTCCATGGGGTCACAGTCTCCTTCAGGCATGCACCTGCTCTGGTGTGGGCTTTTCCCGGGGCTGCAGTTGCATCTCTGCTCCCCTATGGTCTCCATGGCTTCAGGGGCAGAACCTACCTCACCATGGGCTGCACCACAGGCTGCAGTGGAACTTCTGCTCTGGAACATCTTCCCGTCTCTTTCTTCACTGACCTTGATGTCTGAAAAATTACGTCTGCAGATATGTTGCTCTCACAAATTCTCACTCTTTCCTCCCAGCTCCTGTTTTGCAGCAGGATTTTTACCCCTTCTTATGTATGTTATCCCAGAGATGTTACCATTATTGCTGATGGACTCAGACTTGGCCAGTAGTGGGTGCATCTTGGAGTTGGCCACATTGGCTCTATGGAACACAGGGAAAGCTTCTAGCAGCTTCTCACAGAAGCCACCCCTGTAACCCACCCACTAGCAAAAAATTGCCACACAAGCCCAACACAGGCATGTGCACTGCAAAAGGACTAGAGAAATGATGAATGGATGTTCTTCAAAACAAGAAGCTTTTGGCAGCACTGGAGCAACTCACCCCATTGAGAGCTAAAGTCTTAGGAACAACTGTAAAGCTTCAATTTTTCTTTTCTCTATGACCCTGGCTACCACAAAATATACTTATTTTGAAAGTCTGTGGGATATAATCCACTGTAGTATTCTCTATCCCCTTTCCAGACACCAGAGTGCATGCAGCCATTTCCAATCCTCACTGGTTTTTTTTTTACTTATTCCAAGATTCAGATGAACAGGTTTAGGGAGGTGACTTCTTTTCAGGTAGGAGATTCTCCTCTTTCATCTTAGCTTTCTTTTGGTTGCTGTCTTAGATAGCTTCCTTTGCCAGATTATACCAAATGGAAGGGATTGATCAGCAGCAGGGAAAAAAAAAGGAAAAATGCAGAGCTCTCCACAAAGTTTAAGTTCTTTCAAAAAATAGGAGATTTTCAAGTCCAACATCAACTGCCTAATTTTGGTAGGAAGCATGAGGTTACTCCGAAGAGAAGAAGCAATGAACCATGCATTTGTGGCATTCAGATTGGTGATATAATCGTGTAACTCCAAAATAGGAATAATTCCCACTGCCAAAAACTACAGAATTATGTGTGATCCAGATGATGGACAGAAATGCACAGACACAGTGGGCTGATCATTTCTAGTGATTGCTTCATTATATGTACGTATAGGCAAAGTACTAATGGACCCCAGCACTTTCTAGTAAAGACAAAGTTTGTGAATGTACAGAAGGCTAAGTGTTAAATACACTCAATTGTCATGCTGATCTTTTTAGAGTTAAAGTTTTTTCAGAACTCACCAGGGCTTTTCCAGCTGAGAGTTAAAATCCAGAGTGAAATTGTGTGGCTAATTTAACGAAATTGCCTTCACATGTGTGAACCAGGTGACTGCATGTGAAGAATCGTTAAACTAGCCAAGAGGCCACAGTCAGCCTGTGCCTGTAATTACTTTAACAACAGACGTGGTCTGGGCAAGCTGTATTTTGTTCTTTGGTATTTACTATGTGAATGTTAAATGATAAAAGAAATATAATAAAAGCAGAAAACACGTTAGTTTTCCAAGCCTGTGGAATGATTCACATAAGGGTTTGGGGGATTGGACCCCAAATGCAGGAAACTATGCTATGGTTTAAAATTGGGGAGGAAAAAAAGGGCAATTCTAAATTTGTAAATGGCACGGGATTTTTCACTCTGCAGCGTCTCACAAATTTTGCTTGTGGCCATCTTGAACGCCTACAGCTCCAGAGACACTGTAATTACCCCAACCCATGTGATGCAGCGTGTGCTTTCCTCTGCCAAGTGATAGATGTCTTTTCCATACAGCAGTTTCCTAGCAGTATACACCCCATGCAATAAAGCTCATTCTGGATGCAGTAGGAATACGAAAGGCCAATGCAATAGGAAAGCAATTAATCTTGATAATTTGCATGCTTTGAATTTCCTAGACATACTTAATATAAAGCTTACACAAACAGTAAAATAAAAAGTAAAGCTAAGATGCTGGATGCAAGATTGCACGAGCCACACGTTCAGTTAGAATAGCATTAAAGTAGATGTATTAATGCATTAAAAAGGAATTGTAAAAATAGCAACCCCAGATTATATGTAAATGCTGAAGAGAATCAAATCTGCAATCAAAACGAATATTGCTTTGAGAAGACATGAAAAGCTCCAAGATTTAATGGCAATAATCATAAGGAAGGAAAACGAGTGCCCGAAGGTCCCCATTCTTGAGCCAAAGAAAATATAGGCAAAAGCAACGACCTACAGCTACAAGAAGAAATCAAGAAATGTAAAGACCACGCAAATATTTACTGCTGGCCTTGAAAGAAAGACATTGGACATGACTATCAAGTACAGAAAATTCTGCTCCCAAAAATCCCATGATTCTGAATTCTCTAAGTAAGCAAGCAAGATTTCCAGTCCAAAAGTGTAAATGTGTTTCAGTGTAGTTAAACCACAAATGACAATATGTTTATCTTTCTAAATATCGTGTCACTACAGCTTTCAAAATGAATAAATGCATGGCTAAAGTAAAATGCCCATCATGCTTAAATTGTGATGAATGGAATAGGTCTGTTGGTATATAATATCTCTTAATTAGATATGCAATTAGATATTAAATGGGGCTGTGTTGCCCACGTGGATGAATTCCATTCAAGTACTTTGTCTAAATTTTAGCTTAATGAAAAATTAAGAAGACCTAAACAAGGCAGTGAGTAATTTTATAGGTACGTATTTGCATTACTAGCAGTGGACAATGGGAGTAAAGCCTCATCATGGGTGTTAAACACATAAATGCAGTCTCAGTCACCCAGCAGTGAGGTTATTTTTTGCACTGTTTTGCATTGTTTCACATTTCTGAGGCTCAAGCTGTAAAATGTCAAATTTTACCAAAGCAACTGAACAGCTACAGTAGCAAAAAGTGATAAAAATAATTACATCCCACTCATAAGTGCACACACAAATACATACAAGCACAGAAAACGTCCAATTTAGGCACATTCACTTTTATACCTCTGCTCATATCTAAGAACCTGCTTTTTTCGACTATGCAATTGCAGAGGCGTCAAAAGTCTTCATTGGTTTGAGCTGCACTTGAAAATGTAGTGACCTCTGGGAAAAGTGACAAAGAACTGACAGAGGGACCATTTTTTTTCCACGATTTTCAAAACATAACCTTATCTTTTTCTTGTAAAAAATGGCACAGTTCTCTCAAAAGCTTCAGAGAAGCAAGTGAGCTCTTTAAGTGACTGAAAAGGGTGTGTAGCATGCGAAGTATTAACATTGTAGCACAAGAAACATTTAAATTGAGGCCTGATTATTTGTGTATTGTTTGTATTTTGACCAGTAAGCAAAAAGAAAGGAAAAAAAAACAACCCCAAAGCCATCTCTGCTCAAGCTTCCTTCAGATGCACATTCATGTTTCGACTGCTTGTTTTGAAAAGCTGTCCATAAATTTGGTCCAAGTGTCATTGTGGCTCCAGGGTTCCTAGAAGTAAGAGATAACAAAACACTCTTAGATCACCCAGTTCATCTCACTGCTAATGTCAGACAAAATAACAACAAAATAACAGCTCTTACTGCCAGGAAGTTTCTCTTTACCAGCTACCAGCAGCATTTTCTTTCACTGTTTTGCTCCCTTGTGTATGCCTCATGCACGAACTTGAGTTATTCTCTCCCCTTCCGATATTCCAGCCACCCAGTGACACGCGGCTGAAGTGTAAAGCTGCCCTCCACTGGGCATCCCTTTGGTGCAATAATGCTACTGTTAACCTCAGGCACACAAAGAATCACAAGGCAGGACTTCAGATTAATGATAGCCTGAAAAAAAAAAACCAAACAAAAAGATCAAATTTTATGCTTTTGAGTTCTTTTTATTTCATTTTTCAGGCTTTTAGGGGCTCAGAGGTTAGAACATTTGTTAATGCAGCTACAAGGGCTTGGACTTTTTAATGTGTTAAAGCTTTGATTTTGTGCATTTACTCAATAGAAAAAAATAGAGTCATAAAGGTAAAAATACGTGTATTTTTAAGATTTGCAAAATATTTGCAGGTTTTGGCAGTATCTTACCTCTTTCTTGCATTTTCCCTAATATTTCTGAATTTATCAAGAAATAATGCCCTGCCCTTCTGGACTGAGCTTATGATTGCTGCCATAGATTTGTCACCTCACCCTAGACTCATATATACCGCAGAACCAATTTCCAGGGAGTTTCCTGAATCCGGGGAAGGAAAGAGGAGGTGGCTGCCAGACCTGTTGTGGGAGGCAGGGTCTAGTTCCTTCTCCGTCAAGTTCTGATTTTACTAAAACAGAGGAGTCATTTGAGCTTGTCTGCCTTATCCCAAGCTGTCTATCAGCTGCTGATCTCTAGACCATAATCCATCACCCTCCCTTTTTTATTGAAGACTTTTTATTTTCCCCATTGCACAGAATGGAAACAACAATTGAAACCTCAGGAGTTGCCACACAGCGAATTTTTCTGGCAGCTGTGTTCACATGGGAATTTTCAGAGAGCCTTTAATAGTCTCCAATCCAAAAATATTCCCATGAATTTTTGACTTTCATCCGCAACGGTCAACAGTTTCCATGAATTGCAGTTTAGGGGTAAGTCTGTCCAGAGAAAGATCGCTGCCTGCTTTCCCAAACCTTTGGAGGAAGAACTGAAAGAGTCGCCTCTGAGGATGGTTGCTCTCTCCGCTTGTTTCCAACGAGGAGAAATCCTATGTCGCTGTCTCAGTTAGGATGTCGCTTCCCCCTTTTTCTCTGTGCCTTCCAGACAAGGATGAAAAAAAGTCATCGGAAAACCATGGCTGGACGCTAGCTTGATCCAGAAGTGTTGGCTGGGTGGCAGGAACGAGGAACCGAAAGAGGACAGGGAAATAGTTGAGCAAGAGAGAGCAGGGTTTAGGGACGCGGAGATGCGTGAAGCAAGAAAACAGATTGCACGGGGGAAAGCAGCTGGAGCTCCGACAAAAAAGTGAGTAGAACGATTTGGTAGGGGCAGGAATGAGTAGCTACAGCAACTGAAGAGTGACAGCAGAGGGAAAGAGCAAGGCAGGAAGAAATGACAGATTTACAACCTTAATTACTAGCCGTGAATAAGACCTTCTTTCCTAAGGAGCCGGTGAGATGGCTGGACCTGGGTGGACGTGTTCCCCAAGCAAACTCTAGGCAGACAGAACAACAGCAGGATGCATTTCTTCATTTACTTCTCATATCTTGGATCTGAATGTCTGAAGGAGGTAACAGCGTAATGCAAAGGCTGAGGATGCCTAAATGGTAATTTCAGTTTGTTTAAAATACCTGTGTGCCAGCTGCTGTTCAGACAAGCCTTCAAGTGTTCCAGCTGGAAATGTTTCTGAACCAGGAAAGATAGAGGTGCTTGGGAAAAAAAAAAAGGCATTTCCCTTTATGGGGAAAAAAAAAAGTGTTTCAAACTTTTAGAACCATGAGCTGACACTTTGAGTGGGACACTATGGGATCCTGGGATCCAGAAAACATCTGTTATAAAAAGCAAAATGGAGATATCCGGTACACTGAAGTGGCAACAGTCGTGTTTTGCTGAATAAAAACAAAAACACTTCCTTCGTAAATGAAAATCCAGTTTTGATAAAACATTGATGTGCAAGGGAAAAATCTATTGTATTCCACCTGGAAATTTCCTTAAGTCAAGAGAGTGACCACTGAAGATCATGTAATGACTTTTTACTATTCACTTTCTCTTAGAAAAGAGTAGCATCAAGCTCAGAAATTGCACTTACTTGCATCAGAAAACCTCATTCACATACCAAGATGTCAGAGCACATCAGGAAACCCTGAACTGCGCAAAGCCACAAGTGGCCTACTGTGTATTATATTTTTACTACCGTGAATTAATACACAGTGGTTTTCTCTATTTGTTTCCTGTTCACTATTGTCCTTAAAAAAATACTCACTTGGTTTTTTAAAATACTGGAGGGAATAGTCTTAAATCCACCCTCGACAACTCTGCATTGAAGGGCAATAATAGCATAAAACATGAAGTCAAACAGCAGAGGTGCTTGGGAGCAGCAATATACTTCTCAAGCAGAACTACTTCTGCCATTTGATTGCACTGAAAGAGGTTCTCAATGTGAGCAAAAGAGCTGGAATTTCCCCCCACCGTTACTACTGTATCAAATATCAGCCCTTTGTGGCATTTGAAACTTTTTGAGTATCCAGTTTAACCTAAGTTGGGAAGGGGAGGTAACTGGAAACAGTCTCAGCAGAGGTGTCTAGCTGTGGTTAACTGCTGGAGTGCTCAAAGCTTTTAGAAACAATGAAATGTGGCTTGTCAGTAAGTGGTGTGGGACTTTCCCTCTCGTAGTATATCAGCATTTGTTCTAGTTCTGCAATTTGATTGGTGCTCCTACATATCTAACATTAGGAATCCCTAAGCAATGCACGGGCATTCAAGGGAAGATGCCATCCATAGTAGTGTGTCCTTGTGTTAGAGCACAGTTACAGTGAGGTGGCATGGCAAATTTCTCTGAGAAGAAGATTTCTGCTCCTAAATGTCTGCAAGGATGACTTTGTGTGAGTACACACTCGCCCTTCTCCGCATTACGTATAAAAATGCTTATGAATGTGTGCGTATGACATTGAGTCACAAAGACACCTTGAACAAGGGACTGCACATTGCTGGGTTTATAGCACCATTTATCAAAGCTGAAGCATGATTTAAGTGCAATGACTTCACATTGATTGGGGAATTCTGATTCCCTTGAAAGATTTCTTTGCAGAAGAGTGAAAAAAAAAAAAAAAAAAAGAGGAGGAAAAGAAGTAAAAGCATCCCCCTGTTACACTACCATGAGCACTGCATTTTCATCTTCACATGCCAAAAAAAATACTCTTGGCATCTTTAGGTAGCCTGAGCTTGTGCCCCGGCAACCAAGTTCAAATTTATCATCGAAGTCTCTAGGCTGTCTGGTCGTGGGGGGTCACATTTCTGAGAAACGTGGAAGAATTGTGATAGGTCCTAGTTGAGTGACAAATATCCTGCCTCAATGCCACAGGTGTGGATTTGGACTTGTGAATGCAGCGTTGAGTCTCACAGCTCTTGATTTACCCTCTAATCAACAAAGATACTTATGGAAACCCCATTCGAAAGCCCCATCCCAGTCCTAAATTAATTTAATCTTGTCCCTTTACACTCTAGAAGTGCAAGGGTCATTTCAAGCCAGTCCCTCATATATGTAGAAAACCAAAGTGGATCAAACAGAGTTTTAAAACGGTGATGGAGCCTTCTGCCAGCCACAGCCAATTGTTCAGGCATGCCTATGTTCTTCAGTTATCTGCTCAGAACACTCAGCTGTTGGCAAGCAGACAAGCATCTGGCGAACTGTGTGGCACATGCAGTCAACATTCATAATAATATTTTTCTAGCTAATATTCATAGAATCATAGAAT
>WBNH01000314.1:382068-426071 GCA_013401255.1 Urocolius indicus | reverse complement strand
CAACCAAAACAATTCCATGACTCATGACACAATATTTAGAAATAAAGGAGTTGAGTAAAATTAAAGATGGCAAGAAAGTATTGAGAATTTTCTGTTAGGCACATTCATCATATTTATATTTTGGTTTCCATTGTCATGGTCATCTCAATTTTTCCCCCCAAAAACATTTCAGAAAGGATTATTATTTAAAATACTAATTATTTTTTTTCATCAAATTCTTACAACCTATTAAAAAAAAAAACAACTTGCCCCCAACATTACAGAAAATCTCCACCTGGAAGTACTGACATTTTTCACCATATAAATGTCGTCAGTAACCTCACTGACACAGCTTGTCAAGCTATGACAAGCCCAACACAGGACCAAGTGCTGTTGTGATCCTAGCAGGAGAGGACTTCACAAAGCAAAGGTTAGCAGGAGAACTGTTAACTCCTCCCTGGTAATCCATGAGCCTACAGTTGTAAAGCAGAGCTGCTATTGGCAAATTCACTATCAGTATAAACCTACTTCTGTGATAGCCACATACAAGCAAATTATATTTAGAAATATCTGTATGAAGGTATCAGGACTGCACAGTGAGGTTATTTGGGATCCTCAGTGTTAATTTATCGAAAGAACCACTTCTAGTTTGTACTCAACTTTTGCTTGGGGAAAATAAAACTCCCACACTCCAGACACAGCATATCATTTCCTATTTTTACTATTCCCTCCTCTCCCAGATAAAGTGGTGAGATGTGCAAATACTTTCACATGTCTGCTTATTTTATGGTCTTTTTTAATACCAAATACTATTTCTATGCATCCACAATGTTGAAGTGCTCTATTAAAGTCTAAATATGAAAAAGAAAAGAGGAAGGAAAGTCTGATCTCCAAAAATCTGTAATTGCCCAGTTATAAATCCAGAGAATACAACATTAAAAATGCTGTGACAACAGATCTTACAAAGCAAGATCCCAAACTGTATTTCCCAATAACAATACCAGTTGGTATTTTTGCTTTTAAGGGCAGTATTTTTAGAAGAGATAGGGTAGGAAATGTTTTGCACTTTTTAAATTACTTCCCACATTCCTGGCAGCTTGTACTCTATGAAAACTTATAAGAGAAAATAAGAAAAAAGTTTATAAGTAACAATATTCCCCTTTTTATTTGATTGTAAAAACTCCTAATAAAAAGATTATTGAAAAATTTTCAGCCTGTCAAAGATGAATAACTTTGTAGTATCACCATTAGTGTCATAATTGCACAGGTCAAAATGGCACATATGTCTATAGTAAGGGTAATTTAAAAATATTTCCCTTACCATAACGATCCCAATTGGCTACCTCAACAGTAAATAAATCTCCCTGATAAGCAACATTTTATCCTAACAATGTTATAATAAAGCTGTCCTGTAAGTCTAAAAGTTCAGTAATTTGGTAGGAAAGAAATGCATTAAGATAAAAAAAATGTACCATGTGTAAGAATCAAAATACTAGCTGAAATATAACCTGAAAAGAACAAACCCATTTCTAAACTAACCACTTGTTCTAATTCAGGTTTTGAAAGTCAGCAGTAGGATTGAGTTTATTAAAGACTGTAAACAGATGTACTGGGGGGACAGGTGTGGGGAAGTGCAGTAAGACAGAAAATTAAAAGTCATCTTGTTAAATTCACAACACTTACCCAGCAAGAGATCTAAAGGTATCATCTCTTTCACAGCATCAAGGATTCCTCTTTGCCTTGCCTCCTGGCCATCCAGTTCTCTAGCACACGCCTTGCAGCAGCCACATACAGCACAGCCCGACTCACCTGAGCCACAGCCACAGATTCTGCAGCAAACAGAGTTGCTTTATCACTATATTTTATTCTCGTGCATTATCAACGCCTTGGTAACTAAAACATACATTATTAGTTTGTTCTACCTATGGAGCTGTAATTTTTCCTGAGACAAACAAAAAGTATATCTAGTTTAAATCCCAGCTGCTACTGTGTGGTGCCAGGGAGCATACATCGTACATATCTGAACTGGAGTTCTCAGCATTAACTTTTCCTCATTTAAATACTCACTATGTGAAAACATGAACAAGGAAACAATAAGCACACAAAATGCTGGAGAAGCAGTAATGGCAATATGTAAAGCAGTGGCTCTTTATGCAGCTTGACCCTGGAGTAACAGATAAAAGCAACTGAAACAGCAGGAGAAAAACACTTCCCTTGGAGGACAAATAAAGGTTATCCCAAAGCCAGCAGCTCTGTCAAGGACAGATCATATTAGGGTTCATTTTCAGTAACTTTTCAGTAAAAGTGCTATAGAAAGCACTAATATGCTAAAGAAAAGTAAGAAAAAGCATTTAAAACTGAATCACCTGCAACCATCACAAACATTGTAACTTCTGAATTAAAAGCACAGGTTCCTTTTGGATATTATGTTACCATAGACTGACTTTAAGAACACATCACCTTGGTTTACATTCAACACATGCTTTAGCCATTTAGCCTCTACAGCAGTTGTATTTCCATATGTTTGCTTACCCTCCAGGTACTCTGTCAGGACGCCCACTACTGACACAGCTAGCTCCATAGCCTGTGCAATCTCCACATACAGTGCACACCATACACTGCTCCAGCTTCCATTTATGCATGCCTGGAGGACACATCATGGACTTCTCATCTTTGTCATCCAGCTCCTCTTCCAGGTCTTCATCCATTGCTGTTGCCATGTTCTCAACTCCAAAACCTAATTGAAACAAGAGACATCTGTTTTCTGAGGCTAACAGTGGCTACCGAGGAAGCTCTGAAGAACACTTAGAGATCAGGCTTTAAAAGGAGTGACTGATTTGCATGCTCAGTCAGCACAATGACACTTCTGAAACCTGACTGACCATGGGCTGGGGTATATAGTTTAAATTTCATAACTACAAGGGAAATGAAACATTTACATTCAGTGTACAAGTAATAGATCATGTACTTGTCACAGATAAAACAGTCCAGTCTAGCAAAGGTGAAGAAGTATGATTTTCATACCTATATTTAGGAGTAAAGGAAGTGTTCGGCTGTATAAAGACATAGATTTGTATTCATGCCCTGCTCAGGCACACAACTGCCCAAAGTCTGAATACAAATGAAGAAAGGTAAAATATTTTTTGAGTACACAACAGCACATATTAAGACAAGGAGTGATGAGGTTTGGTGCAGAACACCAAATCCTTCTCAGCTGAAGTGAAAGCAACCACACCTGCTCTTTTTTATTTTAAGCATGTTGCTGGCACAGAAAGCTTTAACACTGGAATTATGTTGTGGAATAACATGCTTAGCTATGTTTTCACTTGTCGTACTTTTCAGCACACAGAACAAAAGGGAAAAAAAACTAGGTCATTCACCTTTTCCTCCCTGGCTCATGGAGCCTGTGTCTCGTCCACACTGTCCTTTATTATTTACACCAAACGTCCAAACTTCTCCATTCTTCATTAACACACAGGTATGAGCTTTGCCCATGGCTACCTGAGTCACAAAATGGCCTTTCAAATCTGTTACTAGACCTGCGAGATATAAAACAGTTAAATGGTAAATTGCACTTTTCTACCTGTGAAGAAAGCTTCAGCAATATAACAAAATTGCTAGTCCACACTGACAGTTTTCAAATTCTAATTATCCTAATTCTCCTTTCCCTTCTTACTCTAGCACTTCTTTTTCCTATCTTCTAGTTTTCTCCCTTGCCATTATTAGGCCTAGGGCATTCGTCCTGCAAAGAAATGAAAGCCAAAACCAGACCAAACCCCGTTGCAAATCACTTGTTCTGGAAAAAAGATCTAGAAAAAGTCTAATACCAGTAGGGTTTATTTCTTTAATATCCTATTTAAATTGAGGTGTACTGGATCACCTGCAAGTTCAAAGCAGGCTTTCTTGTGAGCAAATACAAGGCTTGGTTTCCTGCAGCCTTTGTTGATACTGAAATATGTCTCACTTCTGTGGCTTTTCCCTGTGTAGTCTTCTAGTCTCAGAGTAAGTCAATACATGATTTTTCTTTTCTCCTCATTAAAAACATTTCCTCTGGTATATGTTATCAGTGTTGCTACATATTTTCACACAACCTCAGAAAACTGTCTGCTCTTTCTATCCTCTGTCGTATTTGTCTGAATCAGCAGAAATTCAGAAATCTATTAGATTAAGAAACACACGAGCATCACTTCCACAGGCTAAAAGCTTTAAGACTAATTCCAACTAATAACTCTATCTGAGCATTCACTTAAAAGACAAGTATTAACTTACTTGTACTATCAGAGTAAATGGCATCTTTTCCAAACATGTAGAGTTCTCCATCTTTTGAAATGACAGAACTGCTTCCATTATTGCAGGCTGTAGATATGACAATTTTTCCTTCCATTTTAATAATTTTTTTAGGCTTATATGGTTTTGACTGCCGTCTGCTTTTAGCTTTAAATAAATCAACAAATTACAAGTCATTGTAACAAAAAAAACTTCAAAAGGCACAATAACATTTGTTTCACAAAATATTTTTTTTAAAAAAATCAGTCTGTACGATCTCTTGCTCTAATTTTTATTGGATTACTCTGGTTTCTCTCAAAAAACTAAGCAGCAAGCAAGTCATGATCTTTCAGGAATAATTCAAGTTTTCCTTCTACTTATACACTGAACTAACTTTAAGAACTTTGCAAAACAGTACATAGCACAAGAAGTCCTCACTGCCACCTGAGACTAATATATATGACAATATACACACAGTAAGTTCAGATAAATGTTACACAAGTTCATTATTTTAAAAGTATAACATTAATTTCTCTATTAAAACCATGTTTAGAAAAATATTTGGATCATCAAAAATTTCCACAAGAGGAAAAAAAGAAGAAAAATAATTTTTTGCAATTTGGCATCCAAACAAACAGTAGTAACATAGTTGTTTTGTCCAGTCTTTCACTAACTACCATTACTACCTATGAACTTATTCCCAAGTCAGAGAACTGCCAGCTACTTTTACTCGCTGACAAACTTTCTACAAAGAACAGCCACACACCCTGCTGACTGGAACCCAGTCTCCCTGCCCAGGTTTAAAAGAAACTGGGGGAAAAAAAATTACTTGTCCATATCCACTGTGACAAAGAGTGAATCCTCAGCAAGTTAATGACACCAAAGTGGGAGAACTGGCTGATTCACCAGAAAGCTGTGCTGCCATTCAGTGGGATCTCGACCAGCTCCAGTTGAGTGGAGAGAAATCTCATGAGGTTCAAGGACAAGTGCAGAGTTCTGCATCTGGGGAAGAACAACCCCACACACCAGTACAGGCTGGGGATTGACCTGCTGGAGAGCAGATCTGTGGAGACAGACTTGGGAGTTCTGGTTGACAATAAACTAACCATGGGTCAGCAATGTGTCCTTGTGGCCAAGAAGGCCAATGGCATCCTGGGATGCATCAAGAAAAGTGTGGCCAGCAGGCTGAGGGAAGTTCACCCTCTACTTTGCTCTGGTGAGGCCTCATCTGGGGTACTGTGTCCAGTTCTGGGCTCCTCAGCTCAAGAGGGATAGAGAACTTTTGGAGAGAGAGTGCAATGCAGGTACATCTGCAATGTAGTTCATTTTTCACAAGAACAACGTTAAACATGCTTTGTTTCTGCATAGGTTATGCGTCAGTTCAGTAATTTTTTTTAACAACTTCCTTGAAAGATAAAACTCCTACAGAGTTGACTGAAACAAAGCTGAACTCTATTGCTGCTGTTAACCAACACTCTTGATAATCTACTTTTAAATTCTATTTTAAATAATTTAAAAATTCTAATCATCCACTACTACCTAAAAACTACATAAGAGGTTCCTAAGAAATACAAGCAAGAATTTAGTCATTGTGAAGGCAATAAAGCACTGGAACAGGCTGCTCAGATGGATTGTGGAGTCCCCTTCTCTGGAGACATTCAAAACCCACCTGGATGCGTTCCTCTGTGACCTACTCTAGGAAGTCCTGCTCTGGCAGGGGGCTTGGACTAGATGAGCTTTTGAGGTTCTTTCCAGCCCTTCAGATTTCTGTGATTCTGTGAACTTAATACTAGTATTTGAGTGCAAGTTACAATATTTCTGACTGCAACGAGGCACAAAAAAATTCAGACTTACTAAATCTGTGTTTAAATTCTACGGCTAGCAGACTAAACTTTTCCACAAAAAAAACCAAACTCCGCTATTGAAACAGGACATTGAGAGATTAATTTGAATTATGCATCTTTACTGTAAGAAAATGCTTTTTATGAAATGTACATTGCATTATCCTATATAAAATGTACATACTGTGAGACTGAAAACCCAAAAATATCATCTTTGTTTTAACTCCAGGAGTTAAATATTTTTCAAAATAGATTTTTTTTTTTTTTTAATTCTAACACAGAAGAGGTTGTTTCTTAAAACGAAGTATTTCATTTGATGTCATGGCTTTGAGGCACCTAAACCCATCTTTCATTAGGTTGAAATACACTTCAGCCAAACACACAACTTTGGAGATCAGAATTGGAAAATCTGTTTATTTGAAGAGGCATTTATTAGTCTCAAGATAAATTAGTCTGCCTTCTCTGATGTCTGAAGAGTCCTGCTTGATCAGGCACAGATTGCTTCTACAATTTCTAATCACTGTATTTCTCCATCATGGAGAGCCAGCAGCTGTCAAAACACCCCTTTCCAAAATTCTCTGAAACAACAATGAAGAGACAAGAAGTCTGGCTCTTCAGTTTTAGAGTCCCAGGCCTCTTCACCAAAGTTATGACTGTCTTTTCTCAGTATAACTCTGAAATAGCAGTCATACCACTCAAACCAAACTGGTGAAACTGAGATAATTATCTCTCTCGGCTAGAGTCCTGACTGCTTGTCAGGACCTGTGGCTGGTGTAAAATTCAAACCCAATGGCATACTTATATGTTCCTGGAAAATACTAAAAATCTTCTTTTCAAATTGAAAGGTGGTTAATAGGCTTCTAACAATACTGGTCAAGGAAGTATAATACATACTTGATTCACCATCCTCTCCTTTACTTGCAGAGCCAGTGAAGAATATGCTCCCATCCTCAGCAACAAGTAAGGCATGTGAGCCATCATGTCCAACAGAAAACTGAACAATCTTTGGAGATTTTGTGATTGGGAGTTCAACCCATTTTCCTGCTGAAGGACCACCCTGTTTGATTCCAAGGCTCTGATATTTGCCAGTGTAATAAATCTAGGAGAAATCAGTTTATTATTTTCAGTTATGCCACAGCACATTAAAATGGCACCAATTTAAAGCTGCATTGTTTTTAAATCCTGTCGTTTCAAATAATAAAGAACTCTTCCTGACATTGTTTACATCATTTCAATATCTCTATTCTACATTCATGAATTCTGACCTAATGATCGAAACATTCTGATTAGTTTCTGCTTGCATAGAAATATGCTTCCTGCTGTGCCACAGAGTGAGTTCTCATATACAATTGTCTGGCTAGGTGAGTTAAACACACAAGAAAGAACTGTTTAGAAGAAACTACTCAAAGGAAGTTAAGCATTTAGAACACTTAAGAGAAACGTCTGGCCTGTGTAAAAACAAGATGGTATTATAACAATGAAAAGAATTTGAAGTATCACAGTACTAAAAATTTTAATATGCTTCAAGACATTTTTAAAACTTATTTTCAGTAAATGCACAGTGACCACTGAGTACATCAACAGCAGCACAGAATGATGTATTTCACAGGAACAAATACAAAACTACTGATACGGACTTAAAAGTTTCCCCTAGAACCATGTTACTCAACAGTGTCATAAAGTGAGCATGTTAATCTATGTGGGCACTTTAAGCCATCTTTCAATGCCTTATAAAGTGTATTTCATACCTAAACACAAAACTTTAGAGGTCAAAACTAGAAAATTTTTAGATTTAATAATGAAGAGACATTTGTTAGTCTGAAGATGAAATTAAATTGGCTCCCTTAGTGTGTGAAGAGTTCTGCTTTATCAAATTATGTTTCATGCTATTAAATTTTATTAGGAAAAACAGCTAAGTTTATTTATGAACATTTTTACCAATCTCACTGTTTTGATAGCAGCAAGGCCTTCATTCCAATGAAGCAATACAATTCCAAACACATGAAAACACAGCAATAGTTTACACTAATCAGAACCAACATATGAAGTCACTAAGAGCAAGTTTAAAGAAATCAACTGAAAATTTTGCTTAATGGTTCTCAGAAGAATTATAAAAATCAGTCTGGGATGTAAGTACAAGACTATGATCAGACTGTTTACATAAAGATATGAGCCAAAATTTTGAAAACGTGTTAATATATCATTTGTACACAAAAGGTCCTTTTGATCCCCAAATATAAAACCAAGTCCCACACTGTCTCCAAGATTAACTGTAGAAATTCCTATAAATTCAAGACACAAGTTTCTCAATGGTTCCAACACCATCTGTTTATATTTTCAAGTAATCATTTAGGTTTTTCCCTTTAAAGTGGGCTCTCAAAAACGTATCTATATACAGTCATATAAATACATTCTAACATAATAAAAAAGGCAAGAAGGAATTTAGGAAAATAATAATGAAACTAAAATATATGTAGAGACATAGTGATGCAATTTGCTCTTTACTGCAGAGCATTCACAATACCTTTCCACTGGCAGTTTTCATTAGTGCAAACTCTCTTCCAGCACCAAGGACAGCCGACTCTTCATCGAACCCTGTACCTGAGCAAGTAAGATGGCATTAATTGGACAGTATAACGATGCAAAGTTACAAGGGAAACAAAGTTTTGCTGCCACAAGAAGGCTTCCTGCACTAGACTTGACTAAGAGAAAAAAGGCATTTAGCAAAAGAGCAACTGCATTTGGTCAAAGGCCCATAGAGTGTGATATGCTTTTGTTCAGACAGTGCCAAAAGCAGACACCTCATAGGAAAACACTCAAAGTGATACTTCCCAAAAGTATCTGTGTAGACACCAACAATTTTGCATCTCAAATTCTCTCGTAAAGGTGGTTTCCACATATTTAGTATCTTTCTATGTATTTCTTCTCCACCAATCCAGTCAGCAGTCCTTTTAACTTTTGTTGTCTTTGACCCACAGCAAGGAGTCCCATAACTTAACTACATGTTTTATGAGCACTGTTATGAGGTCCAGGCTTCAAACACATATATTTGTTATACAACTGCAGGAAAATACTGGAAAACCATGGATAATGCTACAGACAGAAATGTGATTCAAAATGAGTGTACTGATTAATAAGTCGAGTAACAGGCTGTTTCAAAACCCTTGTACCTCACCACACGTTTATAATGGAACTATAACTTCCTGTAAGTAATACAGGCAAACAAAGCAAAAGGCAGAGTCTCAGTTTTATTATTTGTGTTACTAGGCTTGTTATTAACCTTTAAAGAGGACTTACTGATAATGTGCAAGTCTTTCTCCAGATCAAATAGTGAGATGCCACAGGCATGCAAGCATTTTCTTGCAAGCTTAAGCTGCAGTTCCTGCTGCAGTACTGGCTCAGTACTTGTTGCAAATATTCGCACTACAAAGCCATCCTGTAGGAAATGAATAATTGACTTTATGTTGTATAACAAAAGCATTCATTTACTTTTCATGGCCTAAGTGCATCAAAATAATACTATTTCAGAGTAAATTATTAGAGGACACATTGATAAAGTAACATTTATTATAGAGGAGAGAAGAACAAAGTGTCAAACAGGATAAGCTGAAGATAAGCTTCTAACAGACCTTCAACATATATTGAATTATATAAAAACACAAAATCACAGAAAATAGTAAATAGTTAGAAACAGTTAACTCCAAATCTCACTACATAAATCTTGCTTTTGTAACTATTTATATCTATCTTTTAGGCCTCAGCTTCTCCCAGTTCAGAATCCAAAATCCTGCGTGCAGTTAAAGAGTGACTGCTTTGAGGAGTAGCTCAACCAGGTTTCTTTTTACAAGTATCTTCATCTGGCCATATGAAAAAATAGTGATGCCATTAGTAGGGAAATGTCTAGCATATCTTGCCAATCCTATCTCACTACACCCCTGCCCCATCACTGTTTTACAGCTTTCTTACTGTGAAAAGATAGCAACAAGTCCAGAACTAAGAATGCAGTAACTTGTCTGCTGACCAAACCATCCACAATCAAAATTCTGTGAATAAACACCAAAATAATGCTCCTCCATGCAAAAAAATTGACAGTTTCTCATCTCTAGGTACATGGATTTCTTCCTTAGTTGTGTTAGTAAAGAAAAAGACAAACATTATGCGAAAAGAAATCTGTATTATAAAACAATTCAGCTAGCAGAAAAATAGCTTACCCATAATATATAACACTTACATCTCTAGATGCTGCTATTTGATTAATATATTCTCCATCAGTGAAAAGGATATTCTGCCCTTCAGTATGACAATCTGTGAGTGAAAGATGAAGTTCACTGCATCAGTTTTCACTAACATACACACACGCAGACACACACTGTTCTCTGCTTCTGTCTGCTTCATTCTCACTACAGTCTAGACTATGAGCTCTAGTTTGTCCAAAGAGAGATCATGTTGTTCTGAAAACATGTTATTTTATTCTAGGATCTACTATTTTTTCACCTACAACACATAACAGTCCTCTGTCATAGTTTGTAACTACCTCCATGTAAGAGATGCTGCATACAAAGCCATATCTGAGCCAAATGCTCCCAAGTTCAAACGAGGAAGAAACAAAAATCATTAAGAATTAAGACGACCATACAACCTAAAATGTTGTAATATTCTTCCAGACGTTGGAGTAAGATGCAAATCCTCTGAATGAAATACTGCAGTTGGTCTAATGCAGCAAACCAAATTCATAAAAAAGCGGTTTCCCTGTGATTTCAAAATCTGTCTCAATTTATCTTCTACTTGCCTGAAAATCCATAGCATTGAACAGTCAACTATAATCATCATCTCCTATCTGGAGGTTCTTACCTGGCAAAGCAACTGTACCATCTTGTTCCAAAGTTTCAGGGTTTATTCTTATCGCTGTCATACTGTGATTATTCGCATCTCTATATAATAAATAACCCTGGTAAGAGTAAGAATATATATATTGGTATGAAAATATTCTTTAGCACATCAAAGGATATTATCAGAAGTGAATAAAAAAAGCAACCATCATTTTAGATATTGCTTAAAAAATGTCAAGCCTTTTACTTCTACATCAAACTTGCTTAATTTTGATAATCAACTTTTTCCACTAATCAAATTCTGCAATAAAAAAACCCTGAAACTCGATCCCCTTCTTCCACACTTTCTACATGCTACAGAACACCACATTGAGGCTCATATAGAGCTTTTGAAGCTGCACACGGTAATTCTGTTCTTCACGTGTATATAATTACAGTTAAAAGCCACAGCCACTGTAATAACCAAACCTCACCTTCCAAATCATATATTGCTCAAGAGTGATCGTTAATGAATATTAATATATCCATTACAAGCTATGTAACTTTTCAAGTGTGTTAATTACGCACTTTGCTTCCCACACTACAAGATTCCATGTATTCATTCTGTGTTCTTCAAAGAAAATCCTGTAAAGTATATGGTGATTTTGGTGCCAGCATCCTCAACACAAGGTTACATACAGTGAGCTCCCATGTTGCTCACCTCCGAACAACTACCCAGACTCAAAGGGAGATATTCAGGACTATTTCCTCTTTCTGTTTCTCCATGTGGAAGAGCTTCATTTCCTCTGAAGTACTTATTCTGGTTAGCAGCCCACACAAAGAAGATTCCTTTGCTATACCAAAATAGAACCTTCTCTCTGCTCATATGCATGTTATTTTTAGATATTTGATTCAGTCATCATTTTAGAAGTTTTCTCAGTAAAAATATTTGTTCATCTGATACTCATATTCAAAGTTTATTGCTCACACCTACAAAGTGCACTTTTAAATGCACTCAAATAAGCTCTGCTTTAGCTTAAGCTGGACAGGTTGCATAAGCTCCCATATGTGCATAACATGCACAGATCCATAAAAGAGGCAGTAAGTCAAACTTTGTGCCCGTATCTTTTTTGATCCTATAATTCTTGTGTACCCTTCTTGTGTACTTTTGAGGAAGCAGAGTAGAAACACAGTTGAAGAAGTTATACCGAGAAAGTAATTTTCCCATAAAAGCAGCTGTGGGAAAAGAAAAAGATTACTTCACAGCACTTATGAACATCCTCATTCAAGGTGACTGAAGCCAAACAAGTAGTGTTCACCTGCAGGAAGGCTGCAGAGGTCAATATGAAAAATGACTAAGTAATGATTCTGACAGCAACAGTGTCATAGCAGGAGATATGACAATAGCTGGCACTGGCTTGAAGCATGACTGGCCTCAGGCAGGAATTCTGCACATCTAAGAATGGATGCATTTCACAGAGAGGTCACTAAGGCTTAATCTCAGAGTACTTTCATTTGTGAGAGTCAGAGACCCTAATTACAGCCATCTAACAACAACAGAAAAAAACAACCAACCATTTCCTTCCATCTGAACTACCTGAATTTTCCTGGATAAATCAATCTCTGTGAAATGGGGTAAAATCAAACCCACAAAAACTAGAAAAATAAGTAAAGAGGGTTAAAGTAGATAGAAAAGCTTCATTCTAAAATATTTGATACGATAAAGTAAGAAAAAACACTTGAATTTGAATTGGCTTAACCAAGCACCTGAAAGGAAATGAGACCTCTTTTTTTGGACATATACTTAGCAATAAGTTCTTACAAATCCTCATATAAATATTGCTTCAGAGTGACATTTTTCCAGCTAGCAGTGCCTTTGGATATAGTCACTGTGTAAGTGCATACATTTGGAAAATCACTCACAGAATACCAAAAATTTTTATAGATATGTATAGAATGCCTAAATGTGTAACTCCATATAGTGAAACTGTGCAGATCCTATTCCTTTCCAAACTGACAAAACAGACTCCTGAATGAATGCATCCACACACACTTGTATGCTGCCCGTATACTTGTTGGTGATACGTCTTAACACTAAATGAAACCATATTTCACGTGTGTATCTATCTAAGTTATATATGATAACCACAATAATAGAATACATATTTGTAATGAACAATTTCACTTCAAAAGCATGGCAAAGAGTACACTTAACTTTGCAATGGGACAATGAGATCACTCAGTTAACAGTAAACATACAATAAAAGATGTTAAGTAGTTATAAAAATGAAGCAAATTAATTGTTGTCTGAAATACAGTTTTTGGTTTGTTGTGAAGGATGTTTGGTCTTGTTTGGTGGTTTTTTTTGACAAAATACATGCAGTGCTAATACAGGATTCTAAAAAAATCTCCACTATTCCTATAAGGAATGGCAAAGGTATAAGAAAAGGTCGTTCATATTCCAGAAACTAACTCTAAAAAAATCGAAACTGTTAAACAGGTAACTCTGTGAGTAACATCAGCAATTTTCTCTACTCACAGTTTACACACCCATAACCATCCCCCAACCACAACACCACTTTTTTATATTATTGCAAATGTTGTAAAATCATTTTAACAAACAGGTATTTCAAGTATTTTTACATTACTTTGTTGCAACAGGACATTTTTACATCCAGTGATTTCTTTAAGCAGCACACATTAATTGACTGTAAAACTCAAATTTACGTGTTAAACTATCCTGTTTTGAGTCTTCACAGTGAGGACACAAACCAGTGACACTTTTCATTATTCATCTCTATATGCCAGTACCATCAGATGTTCCTCATCTTCCATGATTGACAAGTTGGTATCAAATAACTTTTATAACTCAAGCCAAAGGGACAATACATTATTCAACGAAAGCTCACTCTAAGCCACAGTCTACTGAAATTACTCATGAGGGATAGTGGGTGAGGCATATATAAAATGTTATGTATTCACCTACCTGAGCATAGCCTAACCAAGACTTTTTTTCCTTTCTGTTTTTGATGCGGGATGTAGAATTGTATATATGGCCCTGAAAAGCAAAAAACTCCAGTCACTTATAAAATATCAGTGATAAATGTACGTATAATCATCTACCATCTAAATTACAATGTTTTCAATCATATTATGAAGTGAAAACTGTTAAGAAAATGATGTAAAATTATCACAGAAATCACTAGGAAAAAAATAGGCAAACTGTAAAAGAACTGATCATTAATAAGTATTATTAATAAGCATTAATAAACTGTAGCATTAATATGCTACAAAATATCCTCAATGGAAACTGGACATTGTAACATTTAAGACATTAAGTAGCATTCATTAGACGGAGGAAATCCCATTACCCTCACTGTCCCGCTATATCCAGAACCAATTTTGTAAAGTCCATCTTTACATAAGAGATAGAGGAAAAAACCATCACTCTGAAGGAGGCACTGGTCATCTTCATCTACAGATATTTCTTTCAATGGCCATTTGTGCATCAAGGCTGCCTTCTTTATCCCGTTACTGAACCAGTCCTGGATTTGGATTTTGCCCACCAGAACTGCCTGTACGCTCCGCTGAAGAGAGTTTAAAATTGTTGGCACCTAAACAGTAAAAAGAAGCAGAGTGAAAAATATGACTATTTTTTAAATGTTGTATTTTCTGTTCTGCCTCCAATTCAAGAGAGACAAAGAAACACCTATTCTCGCGTGTCAAAAACAGAGAGAGGAAAATAGTTAATTTACACAATAGATCTTCTCAGAACTCATATGCACATTATTCACATAAACTCTCAGATAGCGAGAAGTTTTAGTACAAGACCTGAATAGTCTGACAAGCGTGGCTGCCGTTGTTGGTGAGGATAGCAGAGATTGCTTGCAACGTTCTTCCTGTCTCTCCCCATGCAGCTACCAAACTGAAGAGGCAAGCGCAGGAAAGTGCTGTCAAGGACTGTCCTGTACTGTCATTCATTCCAGTGCTACGGACAGTTATCTCCAGAAGAAGTTGGAACAGGGATTCTGCAGATAATACACAGCAATTAAATAGACAAGTCATGAAATGATACCAAGCAATTTGCCAGTCAACAAGAAATCAAACTTACAAAATACATCATGCACCTTTCCTCAGCCATTAGGCTTAGCCCTATTTCCAGACAAAAAAAGGAGCATCCATTTAAACAGGCCTAAGTCATCCTTAGCTTTTAATTCTTCTTCAGTCAGTAAATGTCATGTCTTGATAATAAAATGTCCAGGGATCAAGAAAAACTCCATCCTTCTGTTACAGTGGAACAGAAGAAGAAATGGGTGAGAAGGAGTTACTTTAACTGCCTAAGTCTACCTCATCACTGAGGTGATGTGTAGGTCTTGACCAAACTTGTCTAATCTCGATGACCATTACACTCACGTTGATGCACATTCCAATTTCTCAGAAACCAGCACTTCAAATCAAAGTCTGAAAATTATTTTGATGGTATGCCTCTTTTCAAGTACTGCTTAGCAGCTGAACATCTGCAACAATCCAAGTATGAACAGAAGTCTACCGCAATTGCTTTGATAGTTTATTCAAATAATCGCTAAGGCAGTAATCAAAACAAAACCTTCTTTGCAGCTTTGTAATACTCTGTGCATCAATACAAACTTTATGTAGTACATGAGCATATTCTTTGGAAATGGAATACTGTTGAGCTGTATTACAGAAAAATATACATAGGAAGTCTGAAAATTATATTTTACAGTCTAGCCTTGCCTGCCGTTGCGTAGACTATGTGACCTGATCTAGGTGAACCTGCTTCTGCAGGCAAGTTGGACTGGATGATCTCTGAAGGTCCCTTCCAACCCTACCATTCTATGATACCAGTAAAAACTATCAATTAACACAAGATAATTGGATTTTAACTTAAAAGATATAATGAATCACATACTGAAATTCTCTGCAAGTTCAACTTCTATTTTCAATATGATTAAAAGCAAAATTAATTTTCAGGGAAGCTTTTGGATGGCCAGAAGAAACAAAAGCAAGAGTTCTGACACTTTGTTCAGCAGCTTTATATAAATTACATTAAATAGCTAAGATGGGCAATCTGCCATTGTAATCTATAAGTTCACTGCAGAGCTACTTTCTTTCCAATAAGACTATTTCATAGCTTCAGTAATACAAATGAATCACTGATTGTAAGGTGTACTATGATTCAGTGAAACACAGCAACAAAACACGACTTTTTTCCACACAGATATATATACACAACCCACACCCCCCTTTACATGTCAGTATTCCTGTTCCACAAAAGATTCATGCTGAGAAAGTATTGGTTACATATATCCTAAAGACTTTCCACTACAGAATAAACTCAGCTATGAAGGTTACTATCTCTCATATACTTGCTAGGAAGCATTTTCTTCTGTCCAACACAATAGCAGATTCATGTTAATACAAATACAGTAACAGCTGAGTTATTACCTAGGACTTCAGGAGGCTCCGACTGCAGGCCTTCTGGTTGCTGGCCCTGGAGCACATTAAGTAGAGCTTGTAGGCTCCTGAGACACAAGGATGGATGAGAAAACCTTGTCTCCTTTATCAGTTCAAAGACTTCACATAATCCAACTTCAATGATCTAAAGAAGTACAGATATTTCAGAACATCTGTTAATGTAATATTTTTGGATCTTCATCAATTAATATATACCCCACTGTTCACAGTACAAGACAGTTATTCGAATAACAAATGTAATGCATAATACAATGGTAATTCAAAGGAGAATCAAAATCAATAACGTATCTACACAACTATACTAGCAAATGTTGTACTGAAGTGATGTCATCATATGAAAGAGCATACACAGAGTAATAGTTTTGGACTATACAATACAATACTCTGAGATCTTCTAATTTCTATGGAAATTTCACACTTTGACAGATCTCTTTTTCCTTGCTTACTAATGTGAGCCAGCAAGCTAGAGTTGGCTTGCAACCTGACTTTCCAACGTGAGTAACGATATATTTGACAGCTGATACTGGCAGTGCTAGTATCTTCCCCTCCAAAGCCTCTGAGACTATTTCTGTGACAACATAAAGATTAATTGCTTGTCACTAAAACTCCATATGTACTCATCACAGACACACATTACGCCAAAGAACACAACATCTGTAACAGCACCGTTCCAAGCACCTGTAACTTTCCCTTTTAGAATTGCTAAATATTTTGAGATTACAATTATGCTTCTCTCCCACTGACTGTTTCCTTTCACTTCCTTCTCAAATTCAGTATGAAATAATGATGAGGATGAAGGAAAGTAAGCAGATTTATATAATTACAAATAAATAGCCATATCATCAAAACTACGTGTTTCTGTGAGGACCAGAGCCTCGATGTTTAGAGTGTTTATTATAGATTTAACCCTGAGTAAAATCTAAGGAAAAAGACTGAAATGTAAAAATAACTAAAATTCTTAATGGAACTGCCATTCATGCTTATGTCAGTTACTATAGCAGCCAGCTACAAGTTCCACTGGATGCCTTATAACAGTCTTTGCTGTCAATTTATTTCAATTCCTCTCTTTCAGAAGTTATTTTACCATCTGTTTGGTATTTGGAGGAAGAACAGAAACATAATCAAATCAAGTCTTGAAAGTGCAACAGCAATTCTCCTGCAAATGACACCTTACATTTCATATCTTCCATAGAGTGGGGGAAGGTACTTGCACCAAATCTACAGGGAAAAAAAGTCATTCACAAAATAACAGCACAGATGCCTTCTCCAGGATTCAAAACTCAGCATCATCTTGCAGGCTAAAGGGTAACATACACTGTAGCACCTGTTTAGAAATACCCTTTCTTTTCAGTAATGGAATCTTTGAGGAAAAACTGAGGAGTTTATTGTATTCTTTCCAATCTTCAGACTTAAGACCTCATCTAGTAGCAGACAGAGGCAGCTGGAGAAAACAGGGAATCTAAAAGTGGAGAAAATTTACACACACACAGTCTTCTTACAAAAATTGCATAGGGCAACTTTTAATTAAAAAAAAAAAATCTAAATAACATCTCTAACAAATCTGACACTTTCTCAAATTTAAGATTTAAAAAAATATACAACAGAATGTGTTAAATCAACCTCAACTGCATAAAAAGTATCATGTTTTCAACTTATTCTCCATCAAACAAAAAAAAAACCAAAAAAACCCAGAACAACAAAAACGCTTACCAAGGATTAACTTATCAAGTTTAACTATGGGAAAGCACATTTTTTCTTTAATCTTTCACCTCACTGCCAAACTGAAAATATAATGATAGTCTTTTTAATAAGCTAGCAACTACTTTCAGAAACTTCAGTAATTTCCTTCTTGATATTTAACAAACTAAAACCTATTCAATATTGTTCACTATATATAAGAATCAGATGATAATATACTCAAAGACAACAACATTCGGGCTACAAAGATGTTTACATGGTTAGTCTTTTAAAGTTTTACTGTCTGGGAGACAGCTCTTTTTGGAATGTATGGATGCAAGGGAAATGAATAATAAAAAGCATCTTATCTCAGAATGACCTAAACAACTGAATATTGGCTGGACAGTTATTAAAAGTACCGAGGTTGTACCTCATATAAACCATTGTTCAATCAGTAAAATTTCTTGAATTCACTGGTATTTTGCAGATTCTTTGCTGAAAATTTATAGTTTGAAACCATGCTAATTTAAATCATTTTTACATTTGCTGTATTAAATATAACAAAATACCTCATTGATTGTCTGTTTTGAGAAAGAAAAAGTTTCCTAACTAGAATTTCCTTACCATTTTTTCTAAGCCATCATCTTTTTAAAACTGCACTACTTTTCCAAGTGTCTTTTTGATGAGCGCTCCAACACCTTTAATAATACCACTATTTTAATTTCCACATGCAAGCATTTGTCACTTGTTAATCTCATCCTTCTTTGAATGTCTGCTAATTTGAAAATCTTTTTTTAAAACCTATCATTCTTTACAAATACTATCAGCTATATTACCTTTTACTTAAAACTTCAAATTAAGCAACTACAAAAGCACTTGCTGATTCATTTAATGCAATCCACAAGGAATCTGATGGAGTTCCTGCATAACGCTACTGACCACACATTATTTTACAACTATCAACCAAAGAATTTCAGTTACCAAGTTGAATTACCCGTCATGGTTACATTCTTCTGCAGTTCACCACCACTATTTTTCAGTGTCAACTTTGCCCTTGAGATAATATTATCTAAACACAATCGTCTATAAAATTCTTACTTTTTAAGCAGCTAGAACATTCTATATAATCGTTGCTGCTTCAGTACTTGTTTTTGAGCAAATATAAACAAGAAAAGTTATTCTAAATATGCTTTTTAGCTCAAAAGTATAACAAAAGGAAGCAGGATTCATAGCATTAAAAACCTGAATGCAGCACAGAAGCTACACAGCACAAGTGAATCAGTAAACAGAAAAAACAAATCAGTAACTCCTATATAACTTACTTCTCATTTTCCACCATTAATCCTACTATAAGTGTTGAATATACAGAAAAGAACCCTACCTTAACTGTTACACTTTTGAGTCCAAAATCTTAGTGTGCGTTATTACTGTGTTTATCAGTGCCAGAGGGCACCAAAACCAAACAAAAGAAAGATTAAAAAACCTTAAGGTAGTAAGAATAATTGACAGCCACTACAATCGCATGTATAACTAGGCAAAATCATTAGAAAGCACTCCACCAACTGAATTCCAATAGCAGAAAGATGTACTCTTTTCTGGGGGTAAAGCAAGAGAAAGCATCCTTTATCACTAACAGGTAGTGGCTCAAACAGATGCAAGAGCTGCTTTATTTGCATTTTGTGTAGACTTTTGAGTCTGTAGGTTATTTTCAAGTACCAGTACTTATAAAGGACTGTGAGTATTTACCTGACATTTAGTTGCCTCAATTATTGGGCAGGCATGTAGATCTTCCCAGTTCATCAAGTCAGATGATTCTGGACTAGATTGACTACGAATGAAAATACAGCTATTTTCTGAACAGATGGCTTATAATTGTGGTGTTTATTCCCTACAAAGAACATGCCAACTTCAGATCACAAAGAAAGCACACTTCAAACAGTATCCGACTACTTGCCTTTGGAAGTTTAATAGGTGGCTCTTTGGATTCCTCTTCTTCATCACTATCCGAATCCCCACTCTGTACACTGTTCTTTGAAGCCAAAGATACAGATGCTTCCTTTTTTTGCCACTCCAACACACAATGGCGGACATTGCAGTAAACATTAAAAGCTGAAGGGTTGCTATGTAATCTGATATCTGGTATGGTTATTGTATTCTCTAGGTTTTCAGTCTGAAAAACAAGATCAGGTTTAAGTTTATTAGAAGTTTCAAACTTTGGTAAATACAAGTAATCTCAAATGATTCTCAAACTGGAGACTGAACTTTGCTGCTGAAGTACCACTTATATTTCAGGAAGGGAAGAAAGCAAGAAGAAATTTCAATGTATTCCATCTGGCTTTATTCTCTACTTCTCGTAACTTGATAAAGACACTGCAACAGAAAACGAAAGCATCTCAGGCTACAGAAAGTTCCAAACCCTGTGCCACAGTCAAGACACTAACAGAATTTGTGATTCATCATCTTAACAGGGGTCAGGATTTTTTAGAAATTATTTAAAATGCATTGTTTGCTATTCTACTTGTTAAGTTTCATCTATTGGTAAACACAAATTTAAGCTTTTTTCCTACATGTCTATTTACAATTTAAAATATGATTCGTTGTTTTGTCGTTAAATGGAAACAGATGGCAAGTTCAAAAACTCCCCCAGGAGGATGCTGTGGATAATAATGACTTAATGGACAAATTGCATTAAAAAAAAAAAAAAAAGAAAACTTATCAGGGCCTAACAGGGCATCAGCCTGTTTTCAGAAGCCATGAGCCACAAAGTGAGAGCTGGGAAACTGTTCTAAGAAACTACCACTACCCATGATGCCCTTACCCTACCCATTTACCTTCCCCACCCTTTCCTTGGTATCTACTACTGGCATATTACAGTCAGCTGCTGTCAAGACACAGAACAGACTTCATGAGGCTGTCATCAGACTTGGAAAAATACTGATATCAAACATTTTTTGAAAAAATATCTTTTTTAATTCTGCCCCATATTCTCCCTTTCTGCAAGAGTAAGATGTGACAGGAGGAATGACAGACTTAAATAAACAAAATCCCATAACAACAACAAAATCCCCAGGCAGGATTATACTTTCTCTTCAGTTGTATAAAACCAAAGACTACGTTGGTTTGAGCACAGGCTATGAAAAACTGGACTTAAGGCATTTGGGAGGAAGCAATTCCCTGTAGTACCTTGGTGTAGAGAGAGGGCACAGAGAAGGCTTAAGTTAAGAGTATAGGACAAATATGCTTGAACATTAAAGCCAAAATCTGGAGGAGCATCAGACTAGACTGAGTCAAGGTCATGACTAACTTCACAAGGTTATATGTGGTTTGTTTCTTGTATTCTCAGAGAGTGGTGAGGGTCGAAGGTTTTTGTCTTTTTCTTCTTATTTAAGGGGGATAGAATGACCACAATCATTGGCAGAGGAGTATGGAGTGAATTTTATTACATACATCTGTGACAGTAGTGATGGGAAAGAAGACTATATTAGCAGAGAAGAGAGGAAAATAAGTCTTACTACCAGTGAACTAGGTGTCTTGAGTGATTTTATTACACCAAAACAAAGCAATGGTTCATAGCACATTTATCTGCACCTAACCTTTTATTATTATCAGAAAAAACATGGGCTTCTAAGTTTGACCACTTAACACCATACATTACAAAACTCAACAGCAACAAAAAAACCAAAATAACTTCAATATCCTTCTTTGCCCTTACTACTACAAAACTACTGCAAGCTGAAACATTAAAAAAAAGCAATTATTTACTCTGCAGCTGATTTTATTCAACACAGACAGCACTGGATCACTGTCAGCAATAAGCACAATAATATAAAGATAATAAGCTGGAAAAAGTTCCTTATATACATACTGAAAGTTCAAAGGGCTTTTTCCTTTTTTAAAATCAAAATAGAACTTCTGTAATTAAGGATTAAAAGACAACATAAGCTTAGTTTCTGTTCAACATGAATATCTTCAAAATAATAAAGCTGCTGTTAAAAACCCACTATGTTAATCAGTGCCAAGAACTGAATATACAGCCTCATGTGTTATTCCAGTGCCAAACTGCATCAAAACAGATTTGGACTGATACCAATGATAATGAACTACTATATACCTTACAACTTGGCACTAGAAAACGAAATGGTTTTAAACATATGACTCCTCTCTATGTCAAAAGTCTATAAACACACCCTAACAGTTTTTTTTCCATCTGCTGTGAAGGCAAACACACAATATCAGCTTTCAGCTTTAAAGCTAAGCCAGTTGAACTACAGAGGTTAAAAAACAAAACAAAAACAAAATTTCATAATCCCTTAGATCATCTAGTCCAACCCCCCTGCTCAAGCAGGTCCACCTGGAGATGTAGTAAGTTTACTATGCATTTCCTAGTTTAAGAATTCAGTTAAGCCATTTATTAATTTTGTGCAGATCTAGGATTACTAACAATCCAGTTAGACTGCTCTTAAACTATGGGCTATATTACTTCAAAGAAAAAAAACCCAAACATCCTAGTAGATTGATTTCTTGGTGATAAGGGTGTCATGATCAACAGGCGTATCAAGTATCTTTTTGTGACACTGTGGATAAGGTGGAGAGCAAACTCCACTTTTTCTGCACTTCTAAATATCCTCTTCTGAACAGCTACTGGAATACTGCAATCCAACGCACTAAGTACAAGAATCACTACAAGACCAGCTTCTAGTCTATCTGTAATGAACTGACCGCAATCCCCATCCCCCATCCTTTGCACCGCTGGGGGGGTAAGGAAAGGGAATCCCAGGAGGAGGAGGGGTGGGGGGAGGTGTTTTAAGACAGTTTTATTTATCATCTCCCTGCTCTTATTGTTTCTTTAATAAATCAACCCTTTTTCTCCTTGAGTCTGTTTTGCCCATGATGCTAATTGTCGAGTGATCTCTCCATCCTTATCTCAGCTCACAAGCCGTTTGTTATATTTCTCTCTCTCTCCTGTCCAGTTTACGAGAGGGAGTGATATTATGACTGGGTGGACATCGGGCTAAACCACCACAAAAGGTCCTTTCAATGAACAGAAGGACCTAGGTATCTTTTTCAGAGGAATAGATTGAGAATCTGTAAAGGCAATAAACCTAATCAAATCCCTCCTATAAGCTTTCTGTATTTTAAGTAGACAAAACAGGAGCAGATGATGTTCTCAAAACACTGAAGACAAAATTAGAAATGCCTTTCTCTAGCAGTTTTAACAGATACTAAAGAAAGAAAAATTAAAACCTGAGCTGCTGAATAATGAAACCCAAATGCAAGTCTGAGAAGTTGCAATGCCATGTAAAGAATCATGAACATTGTTTTAATACATGAAGGTATTTTCTTTCCTCTAAAAAACAAGAGGCTATCTTATGAGACAGAGAATGAAGCACAGATGTCCATACTCTGATGTATGACTTGTCCTTGTCCTTGCCTCTGCTAAATGGAAGGATCCATTACATAGGAGAGGTTAAACAGTGCAGGTTTGGTTCATAGAACAGAGCAACCAGACTCACAAGTGCTCTTCTCAGTCTTTTGATCAGTTTGCTTAACAAAGTAATTAGGAAAACCAAAACCCTCTGGTTTCCTTTACACTTTTCCTCACACCTCAACCAACCGTTTTCCCAAAGGACAAAATCCATACATAGCTTATTTTCTGCCCTTCCTCTTGAATCAGATGACCACAATAATGGTTTGTTCTCCGATGTCATGGAAATAGACTGTAATTTAGGAGAGGAAAGTTAATCTGTTGTTAAAGTAAGGCTATAATAACCATCTGATTATAACCTCTGCATAACACAGAGCACAGAAGCTCACTAAACTCTTTGCACAGTTCAAACATCCCTTAGAAAGGGATGCCCTCTTGAGGCTGAAGCCCCAAACAATACAGACGCCATAGAAAACATTGCCAAATTATTTTAGAAGGTGCATGTGGGTTTACGGAGACAAATATTTATCCCAGTTGATCCACCTTACACATCCAATTGTTAGCTTACAATAAATTCGCCTCCTCCATGAACCACCATGTCCCAGGGTTTTATTCCTTTTGTTTGTATAAACCTAAATATGGCAGTTTCAAACTTTCAAATAAACTCAACAAGTGGATGCTGATAACTGGAAGTACATTTTCTGTCTCCATCGAATTCCACATTTTTCAGTTTTCTTCAAGTACCGTAAGAACAGAAGATGGTGAACTCTGGCTCTTCATCCAGTCTGCTAAATGTCTTAAGCAGAACTTTTATGAGTTAACGGTCAAGTGGGAAAATGTCAGGAGGCAAAAAGAGAGGAGGGAGGGGAAGCAGCAATATTCACAGGGCTGAGATAAGTTATACAGTCTACAATTTTTTAGCAACAATTGCTGCAAAAATAAAAAAAGGGGGTGGGGGCAGGCAGTGATGACCAGGGCAGGAAACCAAGGTGTTACACCCATATCTAATAATCATATATTTTTTTTCTATGTAAAAGCCACTCTATTCAGCACTAGATTTCTAAAGCCAAGCCACACTGCACCCACATAGAAAATTTGTAAACCTCCATTTAAAAAAAAAAAGATTCTAAACCACTGTAGTGGTTTTGCCTGGGCCAGGTTTTGATAGTGGGGGATGCTTTAGAGCTTCTTTACACAAAGATCTGCCAGAAGCTTTCCCTGTAGCCCACAGGGTTAGGGCAAGTCAATTCTAAGCTGGACCCTGCACCTGACCCAGGCCTGGCCAATTAGTGATGGAGGTAACGCTTCTGTGAATAACATATTTCAGAAGGAGAAGAAATTGTGTAGTTGCTAAACTGTGGCAGCAACAGGGAGTGAGAATGTGAAAACATCTCTGCAGATATCAAGGTCAGTGGAGAAGGAGGGGGAGGAGGGTGCTCAGGCCCTGAAAGAAAGACTCCCCTGTGATCTATTGTGAGGATCAGGGTGAGGCAGCTGTCCCCTTGTAATCCATGGAGGCCACCAGGGAGCAGAGATCCACTCGCAGCCCGTGGGGGAGCCTATGCCAGAGCAGGTGGATGCCTGAAGGAAGCTGTGACTCTGTGAGACATCCACCCTGGAGCAAGTTCCTGGCAGGATGCCTGTGGGGAGGGAAGAGCCCATGCCAGAGCAGGTTTGCTGTCAGGACTTGTGATCCTGTGAGGGATCCTGTGAGGCTGTGGTCCTTCTCTGGACATGTTCTTGAGTGACGTGAACCTGCCTAGACGTGTTCCTGAGTGACCTGATCTAGGTGGACCTGCTTTAGCTGGGAGGTTGGACTAGATGATCTCTAGAGGTCCCTTCCAACCCCTACCATTCTGTGATTCTCTCTTACTTTTTGTTCTTTCCTTTTTAATTATTGAATTACAATTTTTATTAAGTGCAGGGTAAATTTTTTACTTCCTTCAGCTTACTCTTAATTTAAGAATAAGCCTCCTTTCCCCTACCAAGCATGTAAGAGGGAACTTTCATCTCTGCTTAAACTAAAAGACTGTGGTTCTTAAAAAATAAATTGATGGACACAAATGTTCCTGCTCAGATTGTCCTACTATAATGTGCTTTTCAATCTGCTGTATTATATGACTTCAAAAGAACCCTCACATTTTCCTGCCAAAATACACATCTGTTTTCAGACATTCTAGTGCAAAAATCATCACTGTGCACTTTATACACGGGTAAGCTGGGGCAGAGGGAGAACACCAACAGAAAATAAACCAAAATTAAAAACCAAAAATCACCTCATTTTGTCAATAAATACTGTGACAAACTAAAGATACACAGGTGATTTTATCTTTTTCTCTTCAGTTACAACTTTCAGGAAATACACAGTTTCCTGCTATCATGCAGGAGTAAGCTGGAGTGTCTTTCTCGTACCACAGTGACTCAGAATGAACATCAGTGCTCTGCTGATCAACAATGGCCTGCTTCAAAGACTGTCTAGAATACAGGCATCGTTAAAAAAGACATGCAAAACCACATTTTGCCTTCCAAAAGCAGATACATCTCAATGCTTCAAGTAGAAGTTGTTTTAAATCCAAGAAAAATTCTGAAAACAACCCTCCATGGACATGAAGTGCAGAGATGAACAGCTAGCATCAAATTTCTAACTACTGACAAGAACCAGATTTTAATATGCTCATGTTGTCTTTGGCCATTCAGGAGAGATCCTACCAAACCATTTATCCAATGCAAATAAATCCAAGAAGTACATTTGATTGTCAAGCTTGTGAAAAACAGTAGCTCTGGATTTAGCTTCCTACTTGGCAATTCAACTAGGGCACTGCTATCCACAAAGAGAAGTTCCTCTCTGTTAACACTGATCAAAACTGAAGAGTTATAGATTATTTTAAAAGCAAAGTTTTTGTCGCCAGAACACAAAAAGAGTAACTACGTTCTGCAAAATGTCTTCAAATTTCTAACCTGCTTTTCTGTGTTGACAGTGAGGCTGATAGAAATCACAAAGGGAACAGGGCTAAAACTTCTAATATTGTAGCAACTGAAGAAAGGGCTGAAAAATTCAGTTTGGACCAGAAATATTTCTCTGTGCAGTACTGAGAAGTGAAGATAAGCCCCTTCTATACCAGCATTTGGAGCTGCACTACTTAAGATAAAGAGAACAATCTGGTAAGTATCCAAAAAGGCAATACCAAATGAAGAGATACATGGCTTGCTTCACCCTCCTTGAGTCATCTGCCTTAAGATAGAGCAACCACACGAGGTTTGGCAAATAGGGATAAGATGGCCAATTTGATCTACAGTGTATTTCTATTATAAGGGCGTTCCATTGACTAGAAAGTGCTCTCACTGAATATTTCCGTAGTTCTGCCCTTCAGAACCATTCCAGAAAAAGATACTTTTTTTTTTTTTTTACTGACTACAATGGAAATACTAAGAAGCCTGTGCACTTGTAGCGAGCCTTCATGAAAATCCTTCCAAGACTCTAACTTAAATAGAGAAATAATAGCTCCCTCAGAGAAAGAATGCAACAGAGCAGTACCTTGAAATATTGTTGCTTCTGCCTGAATTTCTTCTGTGCAACAAGTACATGTAAATATTTTAATGCAGTTCATTGTACTGCTTCCATGCATTTGAATTGATGGGGGTAGGGGTTACATTGGGAGAAAATATTAATGATATTAATTAATTAATAATTAATAATCTGTTCCATTGTAGAGACATTTTCAGACATTAATTTCAGATCCCTTAGACTTTGAATGCTCTGTTTCTCCTTTGGCCGATATGGACAGAACTCATTACAGCAGTAGCTTCAAACTTTTGGCTAGACATGCATTTCTTAAAAATTTACCTGTAAGACCAACATGTTTAGCTGTATTTATGGTTTAGGAACTGAAGAATCAAAAATGCTATTCATATTATTTCATGCTGAATGTTAGCAGCAGCTGAACAAGGTAAACAGGTAAAATCAGTCACTGAGAATACGTCATGTATCAGTCATGCAGAATACAGTAAACAGACAAACAATACTGGCCTACTGTATTTTTTAAACAAATCAATAGCTACTTACATTTATTTTTTTTCTATATTTAATTGAAATTACATTCATCCGTGAGTCAGAACTTTAGCAAGTTAGGTACTGACTTACCTTGCTGCGTGTTTTCACTTTCAATTTAGTCTTCTGTTTTCTTTTCAACTTTTTCTTACTAAAAAGTTTCTTACTTCTGAAAAAGAAAAGCCATAAGAACAAAAGAATTAAACTCCCTTTGATAATCTATAGTAAACAGCAACATTTCAGAGAAAAAAAAACCCAACCTTTAAGTCCTATATATTTTTTTTCTTCTGAGTAAACAGAACCAACAGAGGAGAAACTTCGGAGTATAATTCAGAATATAAAACACTTCAAATGTTTTCCTAATGCTTCATCACTGAATTAAGGGCCTTGACTATCATCAATTGAAGCAGAGCATGTATGTATGTGTATACACACACAAAAAAATCCTTGTATTTTATACTGCTTCACTATTTCTATTACAAGCTTCCTAGTGCTACACCATTGCTAGAAGCAAGAATTATTGACATTTCTCAGTAACGTAACCTGTTAGTACAGAACACGTATGCTTTGTGAATTTACAGCTCCAGATAACACATTCTCATCTATTCTTCTTCTGCACATACCTCATTCCTATTGCATTATTTTTCTCCTATTTTACTACCCAGTAAAAAAAAACAACAACAAAAAGTCACTTAAAAAACTCACTACACACACACACATACTATTGTTTTGTCACCATCACTGAGATTACCCTGTTTGAGAAGCATGTTTTTAAATCTACTCTAAATTTCTCTGGTCTCTTCAGATTATAAACCTTCCACAGAAAAAAGGGCAGATGTTATCTCTGCAGCATACAACTCATCCTATGCAGGACTTTAAACATCAACTACTAATGTTTCTCCGTGTCACTTAAGCATTACTCAAATAACTTACAGTTCAGTTTAACTGGAAAAATAAAACTATGGAATCTGAAAATGACTGGCAGTAAGAAGCTGCACTTTCAGGTAACAGATTGGAAAGAAACTGAAAATCAAGAAGAAACCCCTAGTATTTCATTCCAACAACTTGGTTTAAATACAATTTGTGAGGGATTAAAACCATATTCCTCACTACTCTCTCCCATACAGTGTTCAGATTGCAAGAGTACACAAATCTTATAGGCCAGCAGTCAAATTATAGAATCCAAAGTTCCATCAAGAGCCACCAGCCAGAAAACAAGCTTAAAGAACCCCTGCAGCACAGCCCAGGAAAGCTGCCTGCTGGAAATGTCCAGACCTTTCCCATCTTCACCTTTTAAGAAGGAGGTACATTCCTCATCAAGATACTTTCTGAAGAACCAAATCAGCACACCACTTTTCTTACAACAAACTAGCACCATTATCCGGGACTTAAGGAGAAATGATTCAGTGAGGGGGAATCCCTCACTCTCTCCAGTAAATTAAAGCCTATAAAGAGAAGATAGATGACCTTCTAAAGTTCCTTCAACAGTAAAGTTTAAATACATAACAGCATACAACCTATTTAACGTGTGGAGAAGAAAATTCATACAACTTTTAATGTGCAAACTTCTATAATCAAACTCTGTAGGCTGTTTCACTATTTAGCTATTCTTACATCAGACAAGTTTTTCTTCCTTATTAGGAAGTTCAACGCAGTCTGTTCTTATTTATGTCAAACATGTAGACATTCAGTCTTCTCTGGACCCAATAACCTTTTGTGAAACTTGAATTGTAAAAGTCCTAATTCTGGACAACTTCTGGGCTCTCTCGGTCCATACCGACATTGCATTGACCAAGACTAAAATCAGTACTTAGTATTTGCTGTTGAGAAGAGAAAAAAAAATACTTTATATGCCTCCCAAGTCACACTTTCAACTCTATTCTAGATATTATTTGGCAGCTTCACAACAATATGACATGGCAGACCTATGTAATCCAGAGCAACTTCAAAACCTCTTCCTGCAAACCTTCAGACTGAGCTTCCAATACTCTTTTATCTAGTTGTGCTGTTAACTATGTCTTTTAAAGACAGTACAATTTGCACTTACTAGAGACAAGTTGATAAGCATTGTGGTTTTTTTGAGTATAGTAATTTAAGTCGCGAAGACATTTCAAATTTAATCTTGCCTGCCAAAAGCCTTGCAAACTCTCCAAATTTGTTACAGTCTGCAAACATTACAAGCACTTTTTCATCTTGTAAACATTTCACAGGACCAGTTTTGGTATTTTTGTACATGATTTTCCACATCTGCATTTAGGAATCTCAAACATTAAGCTTCATACACACTCGTCCTAAGACTGAGTTCACTTATAAAGTGAAAAAACTCCATCACCTTGCATTCCATTTTGCTTTTGGCTGGGATACAGTTCATTTTCTTCCTAGTGGCTGGTACAAGGCTGTGCTTTGGTTTATGCTGAAAACAATGTTGATAACACAGGAATGTTTTGGTTATTGCTGAGCAGTGCTTGCACAGCCCAAGGCCTTTTCTCCTTCTCTCTTTGGAGGAGGCTGGGGATGCACAAGAAGCTGGGAGGGAGTATGGTCAGGACAGCTGACCTGACCTAGCCAAAGGACTATTATTGCATACATACAATGTCCTGCTCAGTATACAGAGGAGTTGGTGGGGAAGGATGGATTGCTCTTCAGGCATCAGTTAGCTGGTGGTGAGCAACTGCACCATGCATCATTTTTCTTGGGTTTTCTTGTTTCTCTTAGTAGTAGCAGAACGTTTTAAAATTATTATTATATTTTATCTTAGTTATTACATTGCTTTTAACTTTTGAGTTTTCCTTTCCAATACTTCTACCCATCCTATGGGAAATGGCAGGGGATGAGCGAGTGAGCAGCTGCGTGGTACTACGTTGCTGTCTGGTGT
Organism: Urocolius indicus; assembly: GCA_013401255.1. Classification (NCBI taxonomy): domain Eukaryota; kingdom Metazoa; phylum Chordata; class Aves; order Coliiformes; family Coliidae; genus Urocolius; species Urocolius indicus. Next base: position 395,656 of record WBNH01000314.1, on the reverse strand, counting down.
TAAACCATACAGAAATTAACTTCATTTGTCAGTGATACCTAGAAAACGTTTTCTCCAATTAGCAAGTAAAAAATAGCAATGGGCTTACTTCCTGTTTTAGATTCCAAGAGGTGGTGCTGTGATCTCTCTCATTCATATATCAGCCATTAAAGATGTTGCAAGTATAAACTTTTCCTAGTCACTCTGCAGTAGCAGCCATTATCTTCAGCAAGACTTACACTTGAACAATTTTTACATGGAAAAAACTTGGGTATTGAAATCCCATGTTGTGAATCTGTATTTCTCTCTCTGTTTTTGTCTTAAAACCTCAAGGGTACTGAAATCCCAATGTTTTTGTTGGGAAGTATACTTTCCCCTCTATATTCAAATGAGACTTACTAGCTCTGAAGTGATAAATAAAAAAAACCCCAAACTCATCAACACTAATTTCATCAACAGTTCTGAGCAACTTAGAATTGCTATCCATAATACAAATGGTTAGAACATATCTGCATATAACATATAAAGATATATATGGCTGTCTACAGTGTATGTTTTATACTATTAGGCCAAAGGGTTTTAATATTCAGATAGAAAGGCTAAAATATGGACAAGCACGTTCACGAAAAACAACGTTAAGCAGATTATGAGTAATTTCCTGTTGGAAACCACATGTGTTAATTATAAGCCTTCCTCTTCTACTGCCTGAAGATTAACAAGACTTGATACAGCTTAGTTAAGATTTTTTAGCTAAATTATTAATTATGGTTTTGGTTAACAAATTGCTGTAAGCTGTCACTTGTAAAGCTCCAGAAACTCTATGCTGACAATCTGCTTCCCATAGCAGAGGGCCCTTACCCTTCAACTTTTAACTCTGCTGTTTAGACCATTTAGTTCACACAAAACAAACACTGATTTATCAGCAAATCTTCGGCAGGTTTTCTGCAAACTGCTACACGCCACTGTAACATTTGAGACTAAGTTAGCAGTTTTGAATTGGACCACAAAGGAAGTACAAGTCAAAGGAGCGCTGAATGTGAAGCTATCTTAACAAGAAAATACTTGTGGGAAATGGACTCAAAGAAAGAGTGAGTGGTGCTATTACAGCCTTCACAGAAAAATCTGTTGATAATAAAATCAAAGATCTAAAATGTTCAACCCTGGATAACGGAACGAATTTCTCAAAACAAATATGAAAAAAAAAAGTGTGGGGGGGGCGGGTTGCAGCAACAGACTGCTGGACATTTTAAAAATAGGTTAAATAGCTGTTAAATGACATGACTGCAACTTCTGTTCAGCTTTGTGGCACCTGTAGTAGAAAGAAGTAAAAGCACGCTTAGTTGTTTTATTTTCAAACCACAAGCAGCATTAGATAGTCTTTGCTGCATTATTAGGGGCACACTCTTCACTTCTCTCAACACCATTGTTCATCTCAAAAGAGCCAAGGAAATGCAAAAGAAGCGTCCTTCCTCAAAGTCATGATAGTCCTTATATTTGATAATTAAGCTTTATGTGTTGAGTGTCATCCTCCTCCAATGTTGTTACTGAATTACTCAGTGTGGGTTAACATTATGTTAACCTTTAGGTTAATGATGTCATGTCTGCATAAGCTCTTTTAGGCTGTATGTTATATTAATGGTGTCACTGGCAAGTGGAAAAAATATTATTCTGTCTCTGCTGCTGAGGCAGAATAGGAATGACAAAAGTGGTATTCAACTGCTGTCTGACCTAAAACCTTTGCTTCTATCTGAAATGTGTTACAAAAGGTCATGGTAGCTAGCACAGCTTTAAAATCACAGCATCGTAGAATCATAGTATGTTAGGGGATAGAAGGGACCTTTAGAGATCACCTAGTCCAACCTCCCCTGCCAAAGCAGGTCCACCTAGATCGGGTCACACAGGAACATGTCCAGGTGCGTCTTGAAGAACTCCAAGGAAGGAAACTCCACAACCTCCCTGGGCAGCCTGTGCCAGGGCTCCCTCACCCTCACAGTGAAACAGGTTTTTTCTAAGTTTAAATGGAACTTTCTGTGTTCCAGCTTCATTAGACGCAGTCACTCTACTGTTAATTAAATCTTAGAGTACATTTTTGAAAAATGGGTGAAATTTAGTAAGCCGCCTACTAACTCATGCTAAAATATTTTAAACTTCCATTGTATTTGTCTGTGACTCAGCGTATTTGTCTCAGCTTGCTGTGGTTTGATGGCTAAGCACCTTTGGAAAGAAGTATACTGGTGACAGGAGAGTTCTATCAAAGTCATGCTGCATCTCGACAAATGACAAATGTACTGTATTATTTTGTTTCTATAGGTCCTTACTCTCTACAGTTAGCTTAAGTGATACTGAAATGAAACACTGACATTATTTGTCATATCAAGTGATTCTTTTTCTTCCCTTCATTTGGTAAATTATTGCTGCTGGTGGTCAATTTGGTGAGACAAGAAGCAGCAAACGTTTGCTTCTGAACAGCCAGGAGTGAAATCTCAATCTGAAATTGTTAAGGAGTCTGCAACTGCTACCTAGCGTCACCACCACATCTCTGAGTCTTTCATCACAGCATCAAGCTCCTTAAAAAGCTCTGACTCTATCAATACATTTTATTCAAGGGCAGTGAAATGCAAGTACTGATATGCACACATTGGTTGAAACATAATGAACTGATGTTTCCTCCACTCTTTTCATCAGCTGACCTATGTTGAGTAACAGTGCAAGATCAGCAATATTCATTTTTATGGGCAGAAACCACGTAACAACTAGCATCAGTTGGCAGCTTTATTTGTAGAGGTGTATTACTGTCATAAAGGATCTACAAAACACATTATTCAGCGGTTGTTGCTACATGATGGAATTTCATGTTTGCCATAAAGGCAGTGGGATTACAGGAAGACTAACTGCTTGAAAGCAGTTATGACATCAGTCGCAGTGACCCACCTTTTCTACCTGAAGCTCAACAAAGTGTCAAGGGAATATTTGATTTGCAAATGCCTACAGGATTTTGTGATTTTCATTTTGAATAAGCATTTCACAACATCTCATTGTCAGTTTTTCTGACTTTACTGTCATCCAATAGCACACAGAAGCACTGCTACTCCTAAGTCCCCTCTGGAGAACTGAAGTACTACAGACTTATTTACAAAAGGTAGATGGGACAGACTATTTTGAGTAAATAAAACTGACTGCCCAGAAAATGCGATGACTTCATTATTCTCTTTTTAGTCTCTGGGGAAGTATTATACTTCAAATTATACTTCAAATGACGTAGCAAATACAGTAATTTTCACTTTATGATTTTCCTTTACTTTCCCACATCCAAACTTTAGAACTTTTATCAGGTGTCAGAGATTTGTGATTGACTTATGAGTTGACAGTGAGCCAACTGAGAGCTGACGGGCTGGGATTAGAGAGCAGACCAATATTTTGATTGTCTGCTACACATGGGCTGATTAGGAAGAAGAAGAGACCTGTAAGAAACCTCACATTCACTGGCCCTGGTTCTTAAGCAAACTAGGGGATGGTAACTATCCCAGAATCTCCCATAAAGGAACATAGCAGGGTACAAGCAATGCAGGATGTTTCTGGAGCTCAGGGATGATAATTTCATGACACAGGTGATTGAGGTCAATAAAGGCAGGCATTTTGCTGAGCTTGACACAAACAAGGAAAGGGCAGTCATGGATGCTGTGAAAATAGAGGTAGTTCAAGAACCTGAAAAAACAGATCAAGGCAAAAGCAGGACCACAACCCTAGACTTCAGAAGCACAGGCTTTGGTCTGTTTGGCAACCTATTTGAAGAGTCTTACAGGAAATAGTAGCCTGGAGAGAAGAGGGTGCAGAAGAGCTGGATGACTTTCAAGGATCAATTCCAAGCTTAAGAACCATGTGTTCACACACGCAGAAATCAAACAAAGGAGACAAGAGGCCTATGTGGACGACCAAGGAGCTCCTGATGAAGCTTAAGCATAAAAAAAAGCAGCGTACAAGAAGTGGAAGCAGGGACGCATTACCCAGGAGAAATACAGAGACACTAAACGTGCTTATGAGTGACACTAGCCACCTATATGTTCTCAGGTAAAACTAGCTTTTGGCAATGCCATGTCCCTAAGACAAGAGAAAAAGTCCTACCTTCAGTGAAGGAAGTTCAGGTTGGAGAATACATAAGTAAGTCAATGAGCTCTGACAAAACACACCCACAAGTGCTGAGGGAGGTGGCTGATGATACTGCAAGGCCACTGTCAGTCTTTGAAAGGTTGCAGCGATTAACATAGGTTCCTCAGAAATGGAAGAAAATATCATTCCTATCTTCAAGAAGGGCAAGAGGAAAAGACTAGGGAATCTGAACACACGAAGGACAAGATACTGATAGCAAATTGATTTATGAAGACCAAATGAAGCTTGACCAACCTGGCAGCCTTCTACAATGAGAAGGCTGGCTTAGTGCATGACTGGAGAGCAGTGGATTTTCTTTATTTTGAATCTAGTTAAGGCTTTTGACACTGGCAGTCATAGCACCTCTATGCATAAACTGATGAAGCAGAAGACAGAATACAGACAGAAAACAAGCCAAATCACTATGGCCAAAGGATTGTGAATGATGTGGAGCTGTTTCTGGTAATGGGCAAGGGGCTGTAAAGATGACTCCTGTAAGAAGTTGCTCAAAACTCTCCACAGCTCTGAGCCAGATCCATTTCTGAGGCTGAGCCAATTAAGCATCTCCACAATCACTTTTTAAGAAGAAACCAGAAGAAGAGGGTTCTTCCTGTTCCTTCTTCCTTCTTTTCCAGCTGGTGGTGGTGCAAGCAGTTGGAAAAGAGAGAGAAGTGACCATGCAGAGCAGCACAGCTGAAGCAGAGACTCCCCTGCATCTTGTGGAGAGTACTGGTGAAGCAGAGATATGTTTGCACTTTGTAGAAGATCCCATGCCAGGGGCAGTGATTATGCCCAGAGGAAGCTGCATCCCATGGGAAGGACCCCGTATTTGCAGAAGCCCGGTTATAGATAGTACTAAAGTTGGAGGAGTAATTGATAAACCAGAGGGTTATGCTGCCATTCAGAAGGGCCTCAACAGACTGAATAAATGGGCCACCAGTCATCTCACAAAGTTTATCAAAGGGAAAGTAAAAGTCCTGCGTGTGAGGATGAATAGCCTCAGGCACTGACAGACTGACTGCCAACTGACTGGGAAGTAGCTTTACAGATAAAGATCTATGGGTCTTCATGGTGGGTATATTGAACACAACCCTATAATATTGCCCCTGAAGCAAAGAAGGCACAGTCTCCCGGCTTGAGTTAGGAAAACCGTTGTCAGCAAGTTGAAGGAGTTGACTCAGACTCTGGCATCACTGACAACACTACATTTAAAGTACTGTGACCAGTTTGGGGCTCCCCACTACAAAAGAGGTTTGCTGAGTGGCGCAAGTCCTGAGAAGGACTATTAAGATGCTTAAGAGACTAAAGTATCAGTCATACAAAAATAAAATAACCAAGCAGACATTATTTAGCTGGGAAAATAGAAAACTGGAGAAGTGGAATTTTATTAGTGTGAATATATGCCCACTGAGACAGAGAAAGGAGCCAGACTGTTATTAGCAATACCCAGTGACAGGATGAGACACAATGGCAAAAAACTGAAATACAAGAAGTTACATTTAAATATAAAAACTGTAAGAGTGATCAAACACTGGAACAGGGTGTTCTGAGAAGCTGTAGATTCTTGTAGTGGGTCTGGGATGGTAGTGATTTTCCACAGTAGCTCTTGCAGTGCTGTGTTTGTTGTTGATATCAATATTATGACTACCACTTGCATAACATCAAGGCTGTCCCTCCAGCATTCCTTCCCCCACCTTCACCAACAGTGGTGGTTGGGCACGATCCTGGGAGGGACCATGGTTGGGACACCTGACCCAGGCTGACCAAGGAGATATTCCATACCATATGACGTCAGCTCAGTAATATAAACTGGGGGAGAGGAGCAGGAGGGGGAGGCAAGATTCATTTTGGGCCTTCCAAAAGCAACCGTCACGCGTACTGAAGCCCTGCTTCTCGGGAGGTGGCCGGACATCGCTGCTGATGGGAAGTAGAGAGTAACAGCTTTATCTGCTTCGCTTGGCTTCTCGCGCATGCGGCTTTGCTATTTCTTTATTAAACTGCTTTTTTCTTAACCCACGAGACATTCATCTTATTTTCTCCCCTTCTCTGGCTTGCTGAGGAGGTGGGTGATCAAGTGGCGTGGTGGGCGCCTGGCATCTAGCCAGGGTCAAACTACCACAATTCTCCATCCTAAAGATAATCAAAATCCAACTAAACAATGTCCAGAACAACCTATGCTGGTTGATCCTGCTTTGAGCAAGAAGGTCAGACTAGACAGCCTCCAGAAGTCCCTTCTCATCTCAGCTATTCAGTGATCCTCACTGTTTGTTTATATACTGAAGTAAAATTTGACTGCACAATAAATGTGCTTGTAAATTGCTGAAAGAATACTTTTTTTCCTCAATTCCAGTTTAGTGTTTTTCCTGGTGTTGTGCCATATTTCTGACTATGCTTCCAAGCAGAGACATACTGAGCTTTTCATCTGTTCACCATCTGGATGAGCAAAATATAAAGCAAATTCAAGCAAAAGAGCAGACTTCCCTGGGAATTAGTCAGCATAATCAAATGTACAATACTACACAAAGATAGTAAGAGAACAAGAGATGACACCCGCTCTATCACACTTAAAATGTATGCCTGCTCTAAGATAAGCCAGTCACTTGAACCAATTCACACTTTCTTGGATATAACCAGTGCTCAAGCAGATACTACGAAGTGAATGACAAAAACTATGCTTATGTACGACAATCTAGGGTTTCTCTGTACAGGTGGATCTAAACACTGTGTACATAGTCTTTAACAGGACTTTTCCAGTGGTAGAGAAAACCTGTGCATGTCCCTATGCAATCTAAGTTATATTTTGACAAGTGGAATGTACTCTAGAATCATTAAAAACAGTGTCTGAAAAGGATTCTGAAAGGTCATTCCCTGGTCCAGCACAGGACTAGGCAAATTCCACTACATTCCCAAGAGACATTTTCCCTGTGGAAATAACTAAACACTGTCAATGACAACACTTCCACAATGTCCCAAGTAATCCTACTAGAAGCTTCTTTGTGAAGACTTTTCTACATTGCCTTCATGACAATTAAAGGCTATGATTTTCATGTCTTTATTGAACAGAGATCTGTTTACTTTCGTCTTTTTCCACAGTTAGCCTGAATTTATTTAAAGTCTGAGGAGAAGAAAGTCTTCTGTCAATTAAGCAGTCTCAGTTCCTTCAGCCTAAATCACAAATAATTTACATCACTGACATCTAATGTTACTATTACCTGATACTCATAGCTTGTCCTTGTTGAGAAAAACAAACAAACAAACAAATTTCAAAACAATTGGGTGGGTAGAGGAAGAGTAAAAAAAACAACACTGGAATTGCAAAGGTTAAGAATTACTTTGGGTTCCCTACACAAAAGAATCTTTCATGCATTTTGAAAAGAAGTCCTGAAACTCTGCAACAGCGTGACACTGATGAAGCACATTCACTTTATAATTCTATACAACATATAGAGCCTGTCATAAGGAGCTTCTACCTTCACTTTTATTCACCGTTGTTTTTACGGTTGTGCTTACTGGTTGTTTAGGGTTGTTTTTTTTAAGATAAGAATTTTCTGAGATTATTCTCTTCAGTATATCTGTTATCCTTCCCAGTTCTGTGTTCTCTATGAGCTTTTTAATCCGCAATCTCCACCTCAACGCTGGATTTGCCGATGACTGTGACTGAGCAGTTCAGGACCCGGGACAGATCCGAGATGCAAAGCAGGAGCTCCCAGCCCTGCGGGAACCGCTTGCCCCTCCGCAGCCAGCCGTGCTGCAGCAGCACCTCTCTGCCCTGCTCTTCTCTCTAGCTTTACATCCTCCTTACAGTAGTCTTATCTAGAGCAGGGGTAGTCAAATCGACATCTGGGAGGCAGCACACCCAAAACGGGCTACAGTCCAGCCAACAAGATGACAAGGGACAACATCAGCTTTTCTCACTTGTGTCTGCTTAAAGATTAGCCCATACTTCTTGGTGCAGGCCCAAGGCTGGAAGCAGAGCTCCAGTGTACTCCTAGATGATCTGTTTTAACAGGATATTGTTATGTTTGGCTTAGTTCAGAGCAAGCTCCGAGCTGAAGTACAGACTATGTGGCACTGGGTCCAAACTCAATCACCACCTTTAGAATCATTTCGTTTTAGAACAAGCTTAGCACTTAAGATTTCTTTTGGTGAAATGCTAATTATTTTCCATAATTTCTTAAAAATGAGTTTTAGACAATTGACAATAGTGGCCAAGTATTACATTTCTCAGACAGGGCTCATGAGAAATCTATTTTGTGTCTAATTTATTGTCTGAATTTAGTACATTTAATTATTCTAGTACTTTTAGAAATGCAGTCAACAGAAAATGTACTACAGTACCGTGACTCTCTTTATCCAATTTTTATTCAGGCACTGTTTACCAAATTTGCTTTATACCAGTCTTCTAGAACCTTATATCTGCTATGAATTCTCTAAGCTAATTCCAAATAGCTCTGAAATTGCCTCACCTAGTTTTTTTTCACCCACTCTAAACATGAATTCCATCATACTTGTGAAAATATCTAACTGCTTTCTATGCTGTTCTTTCTCTAGTCACATCTCAGCACTGGTTGCAATTGTTTTATCTTAAAGGCAGAGATACCTTTTCTACTGGATCTGCATCAGTTTTCAGCCATGCAGAAAACCAGGGGGTACTCTTCTGATGAACTACAGCAATGTGCAGTTTTAGGTTTTTTACTTATCTTCTGTAAGCAAATAATCTGACGCAAGAGCCATTCTGGAGAGCTGTTAAAACAATCACAACCTCTGCCTGACTTCCCTGACTCCCATGCCACTTTTTCCATTTTCCAATGTGCTCAAGAACAGCTGTCAATTTGTAATCTATCTTCAAGATGTCTTAATATCAAATACAATAATGAAAAACCACAGCTGATAAATACCAGTGCACTTATCAGTAAGAAACTTATTATTCACTGACTTGTAGCTGCAAAAGCTCAGCTAGATGGGCTTCAAAATATAGGAAAGGGAATACTAAAGAAAAAAGGGTTATCAAGGCTGAATAGAAGATCTGAAGTAATCTCAAAATTAGGGGACCATATTTCTTCCCTTATTCTAAGAAATAAATTGGGTTTTAATCTTATTTTACAGAACATCTAGACTTGTTGTTAGTAAATAGAAAGCATCTGGCAAACATAAAGCCTAAGGAAAAACAAAGGGAAAGTTCAACAAAAGCTTAGAAAAAACAAGTAATGTCTCACCCCAGGAAAGTTGACAATAAGAAATAAAATAAAGGAAATGGGCAGAATGATAGTCTAATGAGTAGATGGAGAAGAGGTTTTATGACCAGAGAACTAAACAGAAAGAAAATTTGTGGAGCCTAGACGTTAGCCAGGAGATTTGAAGAAGTAGCAGTGACAAAATGCAAACGCTGAGTATTATAGAATCTATAAAAGTTTATACTTGTCTTGTATAGTCCCTGTTTTGTACCTCTTCACATTAACAGAAGCTATAGTCCAGAAGCCTTACTTCTAAAAACTGGAGGAATACTTTTTCTTCAAAGCAACTACTTCTCTTACCAGATTCCACATACAAAACCACTCATATTTAGCTATGCTTTAAGTGCTCCTCCAATGAAAATTCACTTTTATTTCTCCAACCTCAATGTGATCTCTGCCCTACTTTTAATTCAGCTGCCAAGAATATTACCAACAATGATAAAAATATCTCGTAAGACGCCCCATAAGGCAATTCAACTTCTCTAATCAAAATGCCATACACCATCTACCAAGTTGCCATGCAGAATGCGTCACTTAAGTATAGATGCTTCAAGATTACATCTGTAACTATAAAATGAGAGATGCTCAACAAATGGCTCAAGTGCTAGGTTCAACCTATGCTGCTTCCCTCACTTGTAATTCTGTCCTTAGCTCACTTGTGGGTTACTCCACCTAAATCTCTCCAACACACATTTACCATCAGTGCGAAAGTGGCTCAAGTCATCTGGACCCAGGAACTGTTTCACCACGTTTCGAGGTTCCCCTGAAATATCCTTCGAGTGGAATTTTATAGCTTTACTTTCTGCCTTTGCAGATACTTTGCCCTTTGATGACTAAGCAGCCACTATAGAAATACCCAATAGACTTTCAACCATGGGAACAGTGTCAATAGACTGCAAGAATAATGGAGGAAAATAAATACAACTGAAAAAAACCCCAATATGTTCTTGTTTTGATAAACAAAAGGTCTGTTTACAAACATTAGTTCCAAAAGCTTTTTAATGCTTCAAATTTCCTATCCTCTACCTATCACATTTCCTAAAGGACTTGTCAAAATATAGTTGAGGGAAACAAAATACATGTATATTGAACTGAAATCTGGTGCATAAATAGGTCTCAAAAACACATATAAGTTCTCTCAATGTAATGAAAGACTAAGTACTAACAAGATTTATGAAATACACATGTGTCTGCCTACAAAGTATGTATTGTGTCATATGCTTCCATCACAATCTGATGCAAAGTTTTACCTCACACACAGAAATAGGAAAAAAAAATCCAAGAACATGTATTTCTGAAGAAATAAATACCCTCATCTAAATCCTCTCACAGTATCTTGGCAGAAAAAACTCCCACAGAATTCTTCAGAAAAAAAATGCCTTTTGCTAACTGGTTAGTGTCCCTGGGTTTTAGAATTATCTCTGCTGAGGGAACACTTGCTCTGTGAAGTACTTCACGAAAAATACCTTCCCTTTCTCTTTGCACAGTTGTAGACAGAGTAGGAAAAAGAAAAGTTACTGCTTCTGCCAAAATCACAGCAAAGTGATTTTGGCAGAAAAAAACTGACAGCAAAGTCAGTTCCAGGTCAGCTGGCTCACAGGTCATATTTCCGCCTGTTGTGATACATTGGAAGATTGAATATTATATTTGCTAGCAAAACAACAACAACAAAAAAAATGGAAGACAAGTTGTGGAAGAGGAAAGCCAGCATTTTTGGAGTAATATCCCCAAAGTGGGGACTAATTGCCACTAGACTCCCTCTCACTATCCCATCAAGACTCTAATACATAAAAGACCTTAAAACAGCTTAAAAATACTCTAAGTATTAACTGACTTACATTCAGATCTTGGTACCATGAAACTCTTCCTAAAAAAAAATATTAGGATAAATATGTAGCTTTAACTTATTTAAAACTGCAACACTTGTTAACCTTTTCAGTTCCCCTCATATTTCCTTTACTTCTACTGAGCTATAGCACCGAACTGTGTACATGTGCCGTATGGGATGTGATGGGAAACAGTGAAAAAGGATGAGGAAAAGGCTGAAGTATTTGATACCTTCTTGGCCTCAATCTTGAACAGTAAGTATAGTTGTTCTCCAGGTACCCAGCCCCCTGTGCTGGCAACATTCCTCCTAACCCAGCACAGGAGGCTGCCTGTCTTCTTTGCCATGGCAGTGGTTCACAGATTGTTATCCATCAACACACCAAGCTACTTCTCTGCAGAGCTGTCTTCCAGCTGGTCAGCATCCCTGGGGTTCAAATTCAGGATTCAGTGTTTCCCCTTGTTGCACCTCGTAAGATTTCCCCCCAGTTCAGCTTTCCAAACTGTCCAGAATCCTCTGAATGGAAATAAAACCATATGATGTATGAGCAACTCCACCCAGTTTTGTACCATCTGTGAACTTGCTGGAAACATGCTCCGTCCCAGCATTCAGGTTATCAATGAAGATGCTAAACGATATATTGCCCCTAGGGTACATTACTGATGACATTCTTCCAGCTGGACTTTGTGCCACTGATCATAAATCTTTAACCCCCTCATTCAGCCAGTTCTCAATCTACTTCACAGTCCACTTATGTAATCCATACTTTGTTAGCCTAGGGATGGTATGAGAAACAGCGTCAAAGTCTTACTCAAATTAAAGTAACTGACATCCACTGCTCTTCCTGCCCTGAAGGTGGCTGTAGATTGTCTACTGTTACTGACAACTACCAAGACTACTACTATTTTTCATCAAGGGCTACAGAATTTTTAAGGTTCTCAGCAGTGAAAAAATTTTAAGAGGAAAACTACTCAGCTTCACGGGCAGATCTGAAAGCAGCTGAACAGCAAAACCAATGTTTTCCCCAAATAATAAAACCTTGTTATTTTTTTACTGTCACCAATTAAAGTATTATCCTTAGATGACCCCAAATATTTTAAATTATTGATATCATCTTCATTTAGTAAGCCTAAGACCTAATGCTTGCCGAACAATTTTTAGTGAAGTGGGCAATAGCTCAACAGCCATGCGCACGCCCTCCAACTCGTTACCAGCTTATGTGTTATCTTCTCTAGTTCCAAACAAGCCTTCTGATGTGAATTTTCATCCATGCCAATATAAGAGGCAACTCAGGGCTTAGGCATTATATCTACAAATGGAAAAATCATCAACAGCCTATCACCTAAATCCGTAAATCAGGGGAGGGAACGTCAACTGCAATCCAATTAAGAGAGACTTAGAGGAAAACAAAGGCAAACCTGCAGGACAGGCTATATAAGGCTTCTAATGCATCTGAGAAGAAAAGGTTAAGAAGACTGATGGACTTGACAGAACAGGGCCTGAAGAAGAATATAGATACCTATAGTTAGATATCAAAAGTCTGGAAGACAGGTAAAAGCCACATTACTATAGCCTGAAACTCCTCGCTGCAGCTCTGATCCAGAAGAGGCCATCTTACTACTTTAAGATGTTACCACTTAGAACTATTTTTCAAGCCTATGACATCTAACTATATTATCTTTACTATCATATTAAGTTTTTTAATAATTAGTTTTCCTAAAAGAATCCACACCACTAAATTTTTTCTTAATAAAGAAGTTACTCCAGTTGCTGGAATATCCTTTCTAACGTCTCTCCAATACAACCTCAAATGTAAATACTGCCAGTTCTATAAATGAAATTAAAACCCAACTATCCAAGTCAAAAGGATGTGATTTTCATTTAACCATGACAAAAGGGCAAAAGTACAAAGCAGTATCTGTATCTCTTCTATAACTGAAAAGGATCCTTAAAGAGTGTTAAGTCTCCCTCATACAAAGAAAAAGAACATACAAGAAAGTCTGCTACAAAATGCCTCCCAAAAGTTCTGTCTCCCATAACAACCTAATCAGAAAGCTCAGGCAGTGTGGCTTAGATGAGTGGACAGTGAAGTGGATCAAGAGCTGGCTGAATGACAGAGCCCAGAGGGTGATGATCAATGGCACAGAATCGAGTTGGAGGCCTGTGGCCAGAGGGTTTCCACAGGGATCGGTTCTGGGGCCAGTCTTGTTCAACATCTTCATCAACGACCTGGATGAGGGAACAGAGTGTACCCTCAGCAAGTTCCTTGATGACACCAAACTGGGAGGACTGGCTGATTCCCCAGAAGGCTGTGCTGCCATTCAGCGGGATTTGACCTGCTTGAGAGTTGGGCAGAGAGGAACCTCATGAGGTTCAACAAGGACAAATACAGAGTCCTGCACCT
>WBNH01000314.1:371351-382017 GCA_013401255.1 Urocolius indicus | reverse complement strand
AGAGGAGACTGAGGGGGGACCCTCACGCATTTTTACAAATAACTAAATGGTGAATGTCAGGAGGTTTGTATCACTTTATTTCTATTGACACGACAAAGGGTAATGGAAAGAAGCTGGAAAACTAAAAGTTCCATTTAAACATAAGGAAAAACTATTTCACTGTGAGGGTGAGGGAGACCTGGCAGAGGCTGCCCAGCGAGGGTGTGCAGTCTACTTCTCTGGAGGTTTTCAAAACCTGGATGCGTTCCTGTGTGACCTGACCTAGGTGGATCTGTTTTTAGCAGAGGGGTTGGACTAGACGATCTCTAAAGGTACATTCCAACCCCTACCATTCTATGATTCTATGAAAGAGAATGGTCTCTCAGTATAATCACTAACAGTTGTTTCTTTTCTGTAATTACCTGTATTTTTCTTTATTTGCTGCAAAGTTACCTATGAAACTAGACCTGTGAAAACGTGCAAGTTAAATACTCTACCTCAAATTTCTCTGTGGAAACCCTTAATTAATATTTTTAGTATTTTTTTTTAAAGATATTCAAACGTAGCAAAGATGACAATATGTGCACCTTTTGTCAGTTACTTCTCTAAACACAACCACTAAAGTGCACACAAAGCTATCTTACATAGCATCATACCAGCAGAATTTTAATTTAGGGAAGATGTTTCATGAAGCTTAGGAAGCACTGTACTTACTAAGAACGGCATGTTACCAGTAGATAGTGATGGTATAGCATCCTTAGTGATTACTATCAAAAGTAAACCAAATAAATTCTATCTTGTCTTCACTGAATAGCACAAGATACAACCACCTAGTGCAAACAACTGAAAACACACCAGTTCACTGCTATTGAAAGTTAAAGGAAGAAAATGAAAATAAAAAATGGCATTAATCTAACCAGAGGGCTCTAGATTTATATGGGGACAAAGAAGTTGGATTTTATGTCTCTTTTCTGAGGTATACAACTGGTATAGATTTAGATTCATTAAATTAATAACAAGAGAAGATTGATCATTCAGCTATAATAATAAAAACAAATTAAGTCCATGAGCAGATTCATCAGTCTGAAGGGAAGCAGTGAGCTATAACATCCTATGTACTACAAAATACTTGCTACTAAGAAAAAAACATATTAATGCTTCATAACACAGGAACATTAAATGTACAGAAATCATGTACTTCAATGTAGCCACTTACAGCACAAGGAGCCCATTCTCCTGTGCTAATAACTAGTATTTTTCCTTTGGAGGGGCACAATGGTAGGAATTGGCTGTGAAACACCATTGGGAAAGATAAGCTGCAAGAGAGTATATAGAATACAATACATACAGTAAAATATAAAACTTTAGTTAATCATAAGACTACTATACCAACCACCACCTCACTGTGAAGCAGTGTTTATGGCAAGCAAGATAAGAAAAAAAACAACCACCAAACCCCACAAAAATGCAACACTGTATTTACGAGATGCTGCAAGGAATCATGTTTCCAAAGTAAATTAAGGATGTGGAAGAGAGTTCACATGAAGTTCTTCAGCACCAAAGACTATATTTCTTTTACATCATTTGTGCTTTCTACAAAGACATAAATAGTCTTTAAATTATGGGTTTGGTGAAACGTATCTAGTCACATGCCAGGAGAAGAATTTACTGAAGAAGCATCTCCAAAATATTTTGGTCAGGAGTAAAATCATAAAATGGGAGGATAAGCCAACCCAAACCTCCACAAACGATAGTTAACAGTGCAGGAACATAAATTCAATATCAAGTTTTTAAGTATGCAGGAAGCACATTACTACATTTAACACTGCTAGCACAGTGAGGAATGGCAACTTCTTAAATCGCTTCTGCTTCAGCTCCAGCCTAAATTTAGCTGCTGGTATCTGCCACCTAACAGACATGAGCATGCCAGAGTACATAGTGCAATAGAAACCAAAACTTCAACTGCCATTTCCTCTGAAATTTAACACAAAAAAACACCCCAACAAAACAATCCTAAAAACTCATCACAAACCAACAACAACAAAAAACTACGAAAAAAACCCCAGAACATATAGACAGATGGTTTCAAATCAGTAGGTGTAAGAATCAGAGGGACAGACGGATTAGAACGTCTGAAGACTACTGAGAACAGGAAATCAGACTTCATATGGAAATTGCCAGTAGATATGATATACCTTTAAAAAACAGAAGTACAATTTCAGTAAAGTAAAAATAACTCTTAGATTATTTCTCAAATAGCCAGGCCAAAAAAAAAAAAACAGTGGCTGGTGAAAATATTAACCAAAATAAACCACAATCACTGCAAACCTAATACACCAATCCCTGTCCCACTTAGTTCTATTTGTTTGCATATTAAAATTCCAATTTCTTGTGAAACTCAGCGGAATATTTTGACAACGTTTGCTGGTTTGAAGTGGAAGAGACTTCATTATCCACAGAAAACAAAACCAAAACAACACATAAAACCCAACACATAAAATTCATAGAACGGTAGGGTTTGGAAGGGACCTCTAGAGATCATCTAGTCCAACCTCCCTGCCAAAGCAGATCCACATATATCAGGTCACACAGGAAAATGCATGCAATGACTTCATATGGATTCAATTACTAAGAATATAATGACAACACTTAAGACATATTGACACTGTTAAGAACTTTGCTGTTGTACAGATACCAACACCTACAACTCTATTCACACAAATATTCTTATCAGTAATCCCCACCCTGACGGGCAAAAAGGATACATTCTTTTAGAAGCTTGAAATGCATTAAATATAATATTTTGGAGCACAGCTAAGCAACCAAGATCCTCAAAGATGACAACATCAAGAGATGACCAAACATCAAGAATTAATTTTGCAATTAAAGAAAATTAGATAAGGCCTCCTTTGTGCTTGAAAAGCATCTACAAGAATGCTGAAACCTAAAAGCAGACAATGGGAACTAAAAAAGAAGCAATAATCTGCTGTCATTATTATTATTCTTTACCTTACTAAAATGATACTTCCTGAGACA
This sequence comes from Urocolius indicus, assembly GCA_013401255.1. NCBI lineage: Eukaryota > Metazoa > Chordata > Aves > Coliiformes > Coliidae > Urocolius > Urocolius indicus. The sequence goes on along the minus strand of WBNH01000314.1, from coordinate 379,002 downwards.
ATTACCATATGAGCACTACACAGGCTTGACAAATAATGACAGAAATATTATAGCTAAATAGTTGGGTATCCCATACAAATGACTCAGTGGTAAACTAATTATATGGAGAACATGTCAGCCTTCTCTGTAGGTGAATATTGAGACAGCCACCATTTAATACTACAAAGATTCTAGCTGCTACTACCTGACACACTCATATAAGCACACACTCATAGCTAAAAAAAATTAGCTTCACAGACTTTTGTAACTTCTGTTCAATTCCAGTTTGGCTTACAATGAACTTCTACCTGAAGAGCAAAATGTTCCAGATCCTACCTTGTAATTCAAAACAAGTAACAAGGAAAAAAAATTAAAAAACAAATCACACAACAACCACACACACCAATTCCTTTGCAAACTACATGCCCTCCCTCTAATGCAGAAGGACTCGTGACCACAAAAGACAAAAGTGCCTTGTAGCTGCTTCAGCCTCTGTTCTTGTGAAATTCTTTTCTGTCAGCCCACTGGACGCAAATATTCCCAGAGATTGTATTTTCCTTTAAAAATTTTAAATTGTTTATATAAATTATTATACATATTAATATGTACAAATAAACATCTTAAGCCTCTCATTACTTTCTTTCCAGCTTCCATTATTTTGCTTTCTACACTAACACTGCACAGTTACAAACCATATAAGATTATGTGACTATAGATTTTCCAAATAACTATGTAAACATTTTCCTTATCAGAATTTAAGGTGAAGAGAAGAAAAAAAAAATATGTCTTTAGTTAATGCATATTAAGCAATGGCACAATATAGCATTAAAACATTACTATATTGCAGCTAAAAAGTTTACAGCAGATAGCAACTCTTACCAGCTTTTTNTAGCTGCTACTACCTGACACACTCATATAAGCACACACTCATAGCTAAAAAAAATTAGCTTCACAGACTTTTGTAACTTCTGTTCAATTCCAGTTTGGCTTACAATGAACTTCTACCTGAAGAGCAAAATGTTCCAGATCCTACCTTGTAATTCAAAACAAGTAACAAGGAAAAAAAATTAAAAAACAAATCACACAACAACCACACACACCAATTCCTTTGCAAACTACATGCCCTCCCTCTAATGCAGAAGGACTCGTGACCACAAAAGACAAAGTGCCTTGTAGCTGCTTCAGCCTCTGTTCTTGTGAAATTCTTTTCTGTCAGCCCACTGGACGCAAATATTCCCAGAGATTGTATTTTCCTTTAAAAATTTTAAATTGTTTATATAAATTATTATACATATTAATATGTACAAATAAACATCTTAAGCCTCTCATTACTTTCTTTCCAGCTTCCATTATTTTGCTTTCTACACTAACACTGCACAGTTACAAACCATATAAGATTATGTGACTATAGATTTTCCAAATAACTATGTAAACATTTTCCTTATCAGAATTTAAGGTGAAGAGAAGAAAAAAAAAAAATGTCTTTAGTTAATGCATATTAAGCAATGGCACAATATAGCATTAAAACATTACTATATTGCAGCTAAAAAGTTTACAGCAGATAGCAACTCTTACCAGCTTTTTTCCAATGCGCCAATGCACCTGTTACCTTAATGTAAGATCCAGCAGAACATCAATTTCCCAATGAAATAAAGTTTTAAGTTTAAAAAAGGACTTCTGTTTACATTTGTAAAACATAAGAACTGAAAACCAGAGTAGAACAGAATATTTAAGTTGCAAGGACCTACAGAGCAATTTTTTTTCCACAGGAATAAGCAGGAAAATGTAGTATATAAAGCATAATACTTCACAAGAAACACAGCTATTATTTTCTAAGTCTTTTTTTTTTCCTAACCAAATGAATGCTTCCAAACTTTGTGCAATTTTAATTTCAATTTTTAAAAGCAACTAGTCCCAAACAACAACAAAAAAATCACCTTAGAGCTTTTTAAAAGGCTTTAAACCTGAAGAAATTAAGGCTTTCTGCTGTACCAACAATCAAACTAGTACAAATTTCACAAATCTAAATTTACTAAACATGATTTATACAAATTCTTTAATACCTTGGCAGTGCAAAGGTGGAAAAATTGTTTCAGTAGCACTGCTCCAAAAGATTTTGAAAAATACATACTAAAACATCCCAGAGCCAAATAAGAATCCCAATACTGAGTATAAGAAGAGGCCTGAGGAGAGACTTTGTGTCAGTTTAGAAAAGCCTGAAGACTAACCTAACAATCCATTTTCTCCAGAGGACATATAATTAACGAGTGGGGACGAGCTGGTCTACCTAGAAAAAAAAATTTCATTTCTCATCTAATACAAAGAATCACCATAGAATGGGAAAAAAAAGGTTGGCTGTCTCTTACTCAGACAAAATGGTTGGAAAAACAGCCATCTCATTTCCGATTAGTAGCAGAAATCTTACATTCCAGTCATCACTGAAATCAAGGCACTTCACAACGTAAGATTTGCTTGGGTGGGTTGTCCCCAAAATATAAATAGATCCTTCATAGGAGGAAATCCCTAAATTGTAAAGAGGCAACTTCAGCAAGGAAGTAATGGATAAAAGAAGTAACCCCCAAAAGCATTTGTATTTTCAAATGCTTAATGGGTTTGAACTAATTGATAGACTCTTTCTGCTGAACTTTTTGCAGCAAACAAATTAAGGACCTGACAAGCTCAGCAGGATGTCTCTTTTTAGCAAGAAGCATAAGAAATCTTCAATATTGAATGCTATTCAATAAATATTGCTGCATCTCTCATATCTAATATTACTACAGAACTCCAAATGCAGTCCGCACAAGAAACTTGAAAGTGTAAATGGAACTCAAACCTTGTATTCATAAATGATTTTTGATCTGCACGTTGTTATTTTTATAGTTCCCGAGTTCTACAGAAAACAGATAATCTTTTTTGATAAAGATCCCTTGATAAACTGTAGGAGATGAAAAACACCTGAACATGGGTATGAACTTCTTGCCATTTTAGAGGGTATTACCAATGTAATATTAAAATTTCAAATTAGTCAAAATTACATAGTGAAGATTTTTATACAAAATAGACCACACTAAAACCATTAACAAATTGTGTATTTATCCATATTTGACAGAAAGTCTCAAAGAACACACTGAGTCTAACTGATACTTTTGATAGCACATACATAGGTAAAAGAAGAGTAACGGGACTGACAGACAGCTGAGGGAAAACCTGGAGATGGCACATGGTATAATAGGAGCAATTCAGCCAGACAGGGGCATTTGTTAGGAATAACATAGACAACAGAAAAGCTGTAGAAGAGAATATTTGAAGAGAATAAATTTGTGACAATCACAAATACCTTACTTTGACAATACTTGGCAAAGTTTCAGGATTGAAAGCAGTTAACAACTTCAGTAACAGAGTAGATTTCCAGTTTCATCCACTCAGACACCAGAATATAAGACAGCACTCCAACTCCAACATGAGGTTTTTGCTTGACCTCTGAAAAAGCTCACTCTTCCTACTAGTGCGTCACAGACTTTCATGACAACACTAGCCATTACGCCCCATTACTAGCAATTTTCATGTATTTCAGTAGCCACAAAGTGGAGACTACAAACTAGGCACACCCAAAGCAGATTTATCTTCCAAACCATTCTTGATTTGACAATTTTCCCGCTACTAGCAGTACTGTAACAGATTATAAACTTTATTATTTGAGCAAAGACAGTTATATGTTAAACTGCAGGATTAGAGACCTTTTAATTTCCCTTCATAAAATTATTAGGCTGCCAGTTTCTCCGTTCCTGCCTCTCTGCACATAGATCTTTGTGCAACCCTTTACCTCACACTGTCACAAGCACAATCGCAAGGTGAGCTAGATCAGAGAATTACTCTGGATTACAACTGACCATTTTTGCCAAATTGATTTTAACCCAGAGTGAGCCTCTAATCTGTTACTGCAAGAGACTATATAAAGAATTATGCCAGTGTGGCAGGGGGAATGAGCACAGTGACCCAGCCATCTCCTCTGGAGATTGAAGGGTTCACAACACCACCAACTAGTATCATATGAGGAAATACAAAGCACTGCTAGTTTTGTTTCAAAGCCATCTACTGCATCCTACTCAACACATGACATTCATCATTTTCAGATCACAGGCAGCACAAACACCTTGCAAATGTGCTATTGATCATACTTGTGACTTTCAGATAATCTCTGCAATGTTTAATTTTCTTATCTACACACAAGCATTTCCATACTGCCTTGTATTTCTTCACTAAAGGCAGGTTTAGAATAACAGCACTCACTGAGGCAGGCACTGGTTGCACCACTTGAAGCGCAGACCAGAATTCTGCAGACTTGGAGTAAAAAATTCTACGTTGACATATTGCAAGTAAGTTGCATTAACGTTCTTCAAATTAGTCTTCTTGGAGCAAAGGAAGAATTTTGTTAATGTTCATAAGGGTGCATTATTTTTCAAGCTACTTCATGATATTGTTCCAGCCACAAACACTATTGACAGACTAAGAGGCTTCAGATTTTCTACACAGAAAAATTCTTTAGACTCTTACTATAAACTACTGTCTTAATATCCAATTAATATAGCACTGTTATCTCCTGTAACAACTAGATACAGTCACAAACCACACAAATCTCAAAGCATCCCTTTAGAAAATGTGTAGGATTTTTACTGGTTTTGTACAAAAAGCATTTTTGACCATCTCTGTTTAAGACTACCAGGTGGCTGAAGTTCTCAAACCTTACATTGTGATATTTTGACACTAATATGGAGAAGGGGTGGAGATCATGAGCAGGACCCTTGGCTGCAATCAGTTTGGTATATGAGATGTTGGGGCAGAGTACCAAGACAGTGGGCAACTAGCTGGTTATTAAATATTTCTCCTCTCAAAAGTCCTACAATACATATTAGCTATACCCAATAGTATTAACTAGTTGTCATTGTCTTGACAATAGCTTAATAAAACCTGTTACTTCTGTACAAGATGTCCGGCTTCTTTGACTTGGTAAGGTAAAAACAATGTAGTCTATATACATGACTAAATCTGCCCTTCAATAAAAAAGGCATATAACAACTGCAAAAGTCATGATTTCTTTTAACTGCCATTCTCACAAGAATCATCTAATGGGAAACAGAACCTAAAAGAATGCAATCTGTGGTATCGTGGAGTTAAAAGCAATTATTTTTAAGAACATCTGTTTAAAGAAACATTAACATTTACTAGTAGAAGTATCCTAAAACAAACAAACAAAAATATGGAGGACACAAGAAATTCCAAACTGCAGCTTTAAAAAAAACACAGACAAGGAAAAAATCAAAAGAAATATCTGAACACCGTGGTGCAATCTTACAGCTGACTTCCTTACAGTTTGCATTTTTTCTCACACTTGGCGCTTGAAGCCCCAGAATTAAATGATATAAAGGTCAAAAGTAGGATGGGAAGGCTTAAAGGAAAAAAGCGTCAGCACTGAACTAAGGAGCATAGAGGGTAAGAAAACTCACACCTCTACATATAAAATAAAACAAATCAAAACTACAGCTCTATAGCTTCCCCGTCACACAGTCTGAAAAGAGTTCAGTAATTGCAAAGATGTCAAACGCCAACGTTAACAGGTCGCGTTTCCAGCATCTGCCATAAGCAAACTAGGAAAGTTATTCTCACATTCACGCCACCCCTAAACACAGCCTTGGCAGGGGCGGGAAGAATAAGCCCTGCTGTTCCCAGCCAGAGCAAAGAGGCCAACCACCTAGCGCTTTACCACCGTTACAAACTTAAAAACAACGGCAACTCTTTCAAGCTCTCCTTACGATGTGGCCACCCGCATCACCGCTTCGAGAGCCGGACGAGGCTGAGAACGCGGGAAGGTGCCGGCTGCGTGTCATCCGCATCCTCAGCCACCTCCGGAGGAAAAACAATGGGGAGCGCCCGAGCCCCACGGGGAGAGCCGCCCCTCCTCATCCTCACAGACAGCGGTCTCCCGGAGTCGGGGCTCCGGCTCGGTACCCTCGCCCTCGCCTCCGCCGCTCGACCCCCGGGGCCACTCCTTGTCGCCGCAGCCGCAGCCCCGCCGGCACCAGCACCACGCGGTGCCCGCCGCCCCGCCGCGGCCACGAGCGCAGCCTCGGCTGAGGGCAGGACGGCGAGACGCAACAGGCACCCGACTTGACGGAGCCCGAGAGCCGGCCGGCGGCGTGAAAGGGAGCCCCGAGGGTCACCATCCGCCCAGAGCTGGGGGAAGGGGAGGGGGACACGGGCGTACTCCTCCCAGCTAAGCCCTGGAAAGCGCTGCCTAGAACGCTGCTCCTCCGGAGACACCGTTAAAGGCGGCAGAGAAAGGGACTACCCGAAGAGCAGGCTAAATAAGACAGGGCAAGCCGAAGATTGCTCCCACCCAGGGTAGACCGCCCAGGCAATACCGCCGGCAGGACCCCCGGGTGCTCTGCACAGCAGGCAGAGGCTTGCCTCGGTGGAGCCCCACGGGGGTTCAGCGTCACGGCCGGAGCCAAGCTCCTGCTGCGGGTCCCGACGTGGACACCGTGAGGGAACGCTCCATCCTCCCGAGGGGAACGGGCGGCGGCGGCGGGGCTTCTCCACCGCTACCCTCCACCACAAGGGCGAGACGGAGACCCCGGGCTCCGCGCTGGGCAGGTAAATTACCCCCCTCCCCCCCCCCACACGCACACAAACCCCGCGGCAAAGAAGGGCGGCAGCGCCATCTGCACGGTAGCGCCGGCCAAGCCAGCGGCAAGGGCCCGGACAGCAAGGGAGGCGGGTGGCACCTGGGCAGCCGCCGGCTTTACATCACCGCCCCCCCCCCGTCCCTCGGCGCCCGGCGGCGGCCGCACGGCAGCCGCGCTGTGTTGACAAGGACGGGGGGCGGAGAAGGCGTCGCCGCCGGCGGGAACAAGGTGCATGTGCACCGGGGTGGGGGGGGGGGTAGGGCGGCTCCCGGCCGGCGGCTGCTGGGCTGTGTCGGGTCGGGACGGGTCTGGGCGCGCCTTACCTGCCCGGGTGACTCCCCAGCTCCCGGTCGCTCAGCGCCGCTGTGTAAATCTTCCGGTATCTGTCGGCCAGGGCCTTGCCGGAGAGCAGTAGCTGGTAGCGGCTCCGGCAGCCCAGCGACGGCGGCGCCAGGGCGCCGGGCAAGGCTCCCAGCCCGCCGATTGAGCCGTCTTCTGGGCCCATGTTCCCCGCCGGACCTGAGCCGCTTGAAAAGAAGAAGCCGCCCTGGGCCCCGCTGCAGGCGGCGGCGGCGGCTCCCGCAGAGGAGGCGGCGGCTGCGGCTCTCATCCCCCTCCCCCGCCCGCCCCCTGGTGGCTGCGCTGCCTCCCGGCGCGACGCGGACACAGGCGGCTCCGGCTGCCTTCACCGCCGGGGCCCAGCCATGGAGAGGCCGCGACAGCCGCCGCCACCGCCGCCCTCGAGGCTGCTCATCCACCCGAGCCGGGGTGGGGGGGGGGGGGGTATGGCAACACCCCTCTTCTCCCCCCCTCGAGCGGTGGCTCCAGGCCCTGGCTGCCCGCTTGCTCTCGTCCTCCGCCCCGGGCACGGCGCCGCCGGCCGCTGCTCCCTCCCGAGCTCTAACGCAGGACCCTGTGCCGGCGGGGGGGGGCGGCCGCTTGCTTTCCCCCTTCTCGCTATACAGGAGAGGAGGAGAAGGGGTGGAGAT
>WBNH01000314.1:342180-371285 GCA_013401255.1 Urocolius indicus | reverse complement strand
CGCCGCCGCCCCGCCTCCCGCCACCGCCCCCGGGAAATCCGGGCCCCAGCGGGCGCGGGTGCCGGCACCTGCCGCGCGGGGCGGAGGCGCCGCAGGTGGGCGCGTAGAGCCCCCGGCAGTCGTGCTCCTGCCGGTCTCCGCGCGGATCTGCCCCGTTGTTGAGAGCCCGTGGCAGCGCGTCCGCCTGGTTTTGTTTCGGTGGGTTGCGGTATTTGGACAGGGCACAGAAACTCATGTTTGTTTGTTTGTTTTGCGGGAACAGCCCTCGCAGCCGTTTTGAATAGCCATAAGGCCCCGCACCGGAGCTGATGCTGATGGGTATGATGAAATACAAGAAGTCAGGTACAGCCAACTGCGGTAGCTGAGCCCTGATGTGCTCAGGTACTTTGCCTTTAAATGCTACCTAGGCAGGATCTTTTCCAAGAGCAATAGCCTCTCTTCCTTATGTAACTCAAGAGTTCACTAAATCTAGTTGCCTTTAAATGCTACCTAGGCAGGATCTTTTCCAAGAGCAATAGCCTCTCTTCCTTATGTAACACAAGGGTTCACTAAATCTAGTTGCCAGGTTAGGCCAAGATTTCCTGTAAGTTGTCATCACTGGCTCCTGGACACCTTATTTGCTGTTAGAGGATAAGGGTGGTATGGGAATAGGCACTCTTAACAGTGTTGTATTGCCTCCTTTCACCCAAATTACTTTCTTATCTTCATGTCTCTTATGCCTAAGTTACTTTTTATCTGTTAGGATGGTAGCCCTGCAGTTCTGTCACGTTTTCTACTGCTCTACTCAGATGTGAACTGAAGGTGTACAGACCAGAGTGCACGTTACATATTAAAACAAAAAAGACTCTGCGTGCCAAATACGTCTTGGATTGCAGTCTACAGAAAACTCACCTAAAGAAGGCACGTACTGGCATATTTTCTTGTTTTTTTTTTTTTCTTCAGCCTTCCAATTGAGTGTCTTAAAAAAGCCTAGAATTCTGCTGATTCTGGATTCAGGTAAATAGTTTCGCAAACAATTTTTCTCAATGTAACAGCAGATCTAAGAGAACTATGCAACTGCCATTTTCCTAAGCTTACATGTTACCCACTGATGTTTAAGCATTCAAGCCAGATTTCAATTACTTTTTTTCTTTTTTTTTTTTTACAGAGGACTAGAAATGTCAAAACCAGTAAATTCATGCAATTTTCCCTCAAAGGTAGCTGTCTGGGTAGCAGAATGCCAGATTAGTGCTGTCACTGAAGGAAAAAGCTTCTGCAGTTAGAAGCATCAGAGACCATCCAAGAAGTATTTAAAATACCAACTACCTAAAGAGCTTTCAGTTATAATTCTTATACTGTAGTGAGTAGGGAAAGAAAGGAAAAGAAAAGAAAAAAAAAAGAAGAAAATAATCCATCAGTGCTAAAAGTAGCCACAGGAAAATGAGCATCATACCTTGTGGTGCTAACCACCACCAAATTGCATTCCTAAAAAAATTCTTTCAAATTGCATTAACTAAAATCCTTCCTATGGGCAAGAATCAGGAAAACAAACAAACAAACAAACAAACCTTGCACCTTTTAGCTGAGTATAGAATTTTATTGTAAGCTGCTTCTTCTTATCCGTTTTTCTTCTATCTTCTGGTGTAACGTTGGCTGTTGTATGTCAGAATTACTCTTCTGCACTAATGCTGTTGTAGCCATCTTAAAGCAGGTTCCATAAAAGCCAAATGCTGGCGGACTTTTATGAAAGTGATGCAATTTATTGCAGTTCTTGCACATTGCTTCAAACTCTAGAATTTGTCTGGGCTTGTGTTGTATGGAGCCACACACAGTGTGGTAAGCATTCTTTTTTGCAAGCTGTGACTGCTACTCCACATCTCTCAAGTCTTTTTGCTTTTGAGGGGAGTCTTGCTTAGTGTCCATGCTGCAGAGTCTGCCTTCAATAAGCCTGTGATGAGCAACAGTGGTTTTTTTCAATGTAACTAGGATTTGTCAAGCAAGAATAACTCTGGACCTTCTAATAGTCCACCTCCAAGTCACCTTCACGTGAAACACAGTCTCCAACTTGTAAGGCTGTTAGTGGCACCTAACTGGATATTCAGTCCTCATTCCCAGCCACATTACATATTTGGTCCTCAAAGGAAGTGACCTTTTTTTCCTCTTCTTTTTAACATGATTGTGCTACCCATATTTCATATTCTTTCTCTGTATCTGGTTCTGAGCAACAATAGCAGTACTGTGTGTTAACTAAGAACATTCAGTAGTACTAGCCTTATGCTAGATCCAATATCAACTGTAGTCCTGTAAGTAAGCATGAAATTATTATGGGTTGAATTCTTTTGTTTGTTTGCTTGTTGATTTTTTTTGGAGGGGGGCTGGGGAAGAGGAGTAGTTTGATGTCTTCCTTTTTTTCTCTTCAAGTAATTTGGGACCATAGTCTGCACCAGATTAGCCCTTTGCTTTACGTAGCTGCAGAGTTTTTTTTATCTAGCCATACATATTTGAAAGATGGATTTATTATACCATCAAAACAAACTCAGTCAACTGGAAGCTACTATCAAGTGCTTTGCAACCAGAATGTGCTTTATGTCTGACAATACTCATCTCTCTTCCTGTTTGCTAACATCTGCTTGCTGTTACAGAATGAAGTGCTTTGCCAGCCAGCCAGCCTCTCCCTTTTACTTTAAGGTGGGGTTTTCAGCAGTTGCATTCATTCGCTTGGCACCTATATAAGAAAATTTTAGCAAAACAAATTGTTCAGAAGTCACCCAGAATCAGAGTCTGACAGTCTGATTCACTCACTATTACTGCTCACATGGATCAGCATTGTAAAAATGTGAGTTTCAGCACAGCAGAACAAGTATTTCCACCAGGTAATTTGAAGGCTCCCATATCCTGCGTGACTGGAAGTAAAGGAGAAAGTTCCATGATTTCATCACCTAACCCTTCTAACTTTTTCACTTGTATTTCCAGGCTTCGTTTTTTTAAGCTTTCAAAATACAATTCAAGCTAATATAGGATTTTTGTTTTTTCCCACAAGCAAGCAGGAAGTCGGGAATAAGATCACTTCAAAACATGTGAACGGGACAATTTACATATCAAATTGTACTTCATAATAAGCCATAAGCCAAGGAGTTATGAAACACAGCATTTAGTACCTCTGCAATAAAACCTACAATTAACTTGAATCAGGTGACATTAAGAGTTCTTCTTTCACCTGAAGCAACTAGCTCTTTCCATCACATTTTCTCCACCAATATGGCTTAAAACGGTGTCCTGGTTTTGGCTGGGATGGAGTTAATTTTCTACCTAGTAGCTGCTACAGGGCTGTGTTCTGGATTTAGAATGAGAATAATGTTGATAACGTGCCCGTGTTTTGGTTGTTGCTAATAATCATTTACCTCGAGTTACAGATTTTTCAGTTTACCAGACTCTGCTGGCAAGGAGGTGCACAAGAAGCTGGGAGGTGGCATGGCCAGGACAGCTGACCCCAAGTAGCCAAATGAGTATTCCATACCATAGAACATCATGCCCAGTATGGAAACTGGAAGGAGTTGGCTGAGAGGAGGGGATCAATGCTCAGGCATTGGTCAGCAGGTGGTGAGCAATTGCGTTAGGCAATTAGTTTTTTCTTAGGTTTTATTATCTTTTTTTTGTTGTTACATTCCTTTATATTATAATAATTGTAGCAAAAAAACATTGCTATTAAAAATATATAAAAATATTACTATTTGCTGTTTTGTTTTTCTCCTGATTCTCTTCCCCATCCCACTGGGAGGAGGAGGAATGAACGTGCGGCTGTGTGGTGCTTAGTTGCTAGCTGGGGTTAAACCATGACAGCCAGTAATAATGGCAGGAGGGAAGGGATGGAGGGTAATAATCTCTTGATCACTAAGCTTCTGTCGCTGTCAAGATGTGTTGTGACGCTGATAATAGGATTAGCTAAAAGAACCATTTTTCACCACGTAGTTTCAGCAAACACAGAGTCTTTTTAATCGTTTTTACTCCATAACGCACATCTAAATTTTAATTTGTCAGCATTTATTCTGAGTCTTCGTTATTGGGGGCCAGGAAGGGGATGTGACACATGGACACCACACTGAAACTACAGCACTTTGCAGCGTAATTCTTGTCCCATGTTGTGGTTTTTTTTCTGTTACTAAGAGTTCTTTAACAAACCATACTGCCTCATTAGAGGTAAGGCTCTCTTCTCCATTCCTACAATGGTGATGCTTGTTGCTCCCTATCCAGTTGCTTTCCAAGTCAAATAACAACACCGACTTACCTTTACTCATATTTAGTTTCTATGTACAGCACAAATGAACAAAAACAAAGCTCATGTTTTAAATAGAATTTAAAAATGAATCATTCAGCTGTCCAATGTTATTTGCTTTGTCATGTTTTCTCGAAAGTCAAGTTTTCTCCAGTCTTACTTGCAGAGACAGAATAAAGGAAAACAAATAACACTTTCGCAGTCTGTTTTTACGTCAGCTATCACAAATCCCAAAGAGCACGATAACCAAAAGGTCTCTCTGTGCACTTTCACCCACATTTGTCTTTATACTTTCAATTGAGATAATGTTTAGATTGTAAGTCTACTTTAGACAAACTTTGTTTGTCCTCTCCTTTAAATGCTTTCTTTAAAATTACTTAGTTTATGCCAAAACATTGTGCAAAATAAAAGCTTACAGCTCCAGCATTTGATAATGTTGAACCATATATCTCAGTTTTTAGGGTAATCACTTATTTTAGATGGGGAGATCAACAAAGAAGACACCAATAACTTCTGCCTTAGTGACGTGACTGGCATTAGAATAAATAAAAATAGATACGTGTTCAAGTAAATGTGGTATTCGTGAGAAACATCTTCCTTTCAAGACTGTAGCAATTAATTATTTAACAGTACTCCATCAGATTTTCCCTTACGTAGAAATTAATGTTTTTCTATGTATATTTGTATAAACCAGCTGTGCATTACCTGCAGACAAACACAATTGCAGATGTAATCTACAATCACCCTGAAGAGCAAGAAAAGTTACACAGAACATTTTAACTAACAGCATTGTAGTATGGGGAGGTCTTCAAGACCCACCTGGACATGCTCCTATGTGACCTGATATAGGTGAACCTGCTTCTGCAGGGGGGTTGGACTAGATGATCTCTAAAGGTCCTTTCCAACTCCTACCATTCTATGATTCTATAGGTGCAAAAGATTCAAAGCAAAATAGAAGTATTAGAAAGAAGACATATTAGCAATGTTTTATAAGATGTTATTGCTTTGAAGGTGTTATAGAAGTTAAAAAGAGATAGTGTGGTTTGACATTTAAATCTATATATGTCAGTAAACTTTGAAACCAGACCTTGGACTGAAACCAAACTGAAACTTGGAAACTTCAAGTCCTCTCCAATATAACAATGGAATAATATTTATTGGATTGTCACATAGGATGAAGGAATAAAATATAGACAAGGATGCAGTCCTGTTGAAAAGTCTTACTATAGAAACACAAGACTAGAAAAATTCTCTCGGGTCATCAAGACCAGTCTTCTGCCAGAAATGATGCAATAGACATGAGAATTATAAATCCCACATCCTTTACAAGGCATAGAACACCTGAACTCTATTCAAAATGAAATTGGCTTGGCAGAAACCAACCCCACTCTAGAAGTTCAAACACACTAATCTGCAAGAAATAATCTTATGTATCCCAGGAAGAAAAATGAGATGGGATTATATTTCCATTTCTGCTGTGTTTTCATACAAAGTTGAAAACAAATCCCATTGTTGAGACTTCCCAGATGGATAAAACAAGTAAATTTTAGATTCAAAATCTAGACTCAGAGAAAGATGCCAGGGATGTATTTGGAACAATCACATTGTCAGTGAAAGCTTGGGAAGTCTAGCTAGGAAGCTGAAGGAATAGTGCTGTGATCACAGGAAAAAAGCAGTCTAGGGTGCAACTGCTTATAAACCCACACAATTATCCACGGACATATTTTTAGTAACTGTATGTTACTTAAAAGAGTTTTGTTAAGCAACTGTAAATTAAATTAAGCCCTTTCAGACTTTGTGTTATTTTTAAAATGCAGAGTCCTAGGCTTCAGCAAAATTAATAGGTCAGTGAACTTTCTCAGCTATAAGTTCAGACACACAGAGGTTTCCTACACATGACTCATCACGTTGCATTTACTCAGCTCTGAGGTCTATGCATATACCTGTTGTTGCACCAGCAACATTATTCACTGTGGGATTTTTTTTTTTTTCCTGGAGACTTATAATTACTAAGGACTGCTGCATTTGTTAGTTGACAGACATATCATCTGCTGTGTTCAGATCATGAAGATCTTTTCCTTTGTTTGGAAAATTGGGGTAAAAAAAAACAACCTGTGGGTATTCTCATAGCCAGTGTGGTACATGATCTCTCAAATGATGTCAGGAAAGCCTCTGCAAAGTCTGTTTCTCTCTGTAAGAGGCACATTTCAAAGCCAGTAGTCTGAGTGCGGGGCAACACACTTCTTCCTTGCATCTTTTGGTTTTTATTACTTCATCTCTGACATGGAGCATGATTCCACTACTCCTTATTAACCTTCCTTGCTAGCCTTTATACAAAGCAAACAGGACACAAAACCTCCCTGATAAGACTTCTGTCACACTTGAGAACACATTAACTTTAGAGCCTACGCTTGGAAGGTGTCTTCTCTCTCCACTTAGGTCCACTGAAGAAAAAAATCCTTTCCATTGGGAAGTAAGTCCTGGGTAATACAGCTGAATTGTCCTATGTGACTTGTTAGGCCCAGTCAAAGGACAAAGTACCGAGGTTGTTTGTAATATGATTCAAAACCTAACAAACAGAGAAGAAAACTGCCAGGATTCTCCATGAAACTTAGGGAAAGTGTGGACGTCAGTTACCTCAGTATATCTTAGATTACAAGCTCTGTCACAAATGTAAAATGAGATCACTGAAGACTAGACTATGAAACTACAAAGATATATGCAGGGGTTAAGTGAAATTTGTATGAGAGTTAAAAACATAAATAGAAACACCTTTGCAAGAAGTAGAGCATATAGTATGAGAAGGAGCAGACCTTAGCACCATGGTGCATTTGAACAAGAGCTTCTGTATTTGGGAGAACAAAAAAAACACACAGAAGAAATTTAAACAATGCCATAAAAAACCACATGTACCTGCTTAGAACATATTAAAATCGTCTTTGGATCAGAGTTGTAGCTATAGCAAAATTTTAGTGGCTTGTTCCAGAGGTAGCTATAGCCAGTGACTGAACTGTTATTCTGAGTATGAAGGGAACACATGCTTCATTCTCATAGGTGTTTCAATGTGTCTTTTCAAATGTCATTAAAAGTTTTAAGATGAAGAATGATTATGGAAGCAGAGAGGTAACATGATCAGCCTATGGAAAGATTAACCTTAATTTGGATGTCTGGAAACTAAATACAAGTTCTTGAGAAAGAAGTTAGACCAATTACAACCTACTAGACAGCCCTCGATTTTGCTTTCCCTTGTAAAATAGCTTCTCTTTCAGAGGCAGGAACACCTGAAGACAGAAAAATCAGGAAACCTACCAAGAGTGGGGTGACACAGGAAAGGAAAAACTAGAATTACTGCAAATGGATAAAAGTCACTATGAATAAATGTTAGTACAGTAAACTGAGCTATAGCAAACAAGAAAAAGTAAGGTCACACCAGAGCATGGTGGTATACATACATGTACACTCAAAGAAATGTCTGCTTTCATCGACATTTCTTTCTTACGACTCATATGCCACTGAGCCACCTGTGTAGTTATTTTCTTGGTGTACTTACATTACCTTGAAGCAGCTAGGCACTTTTAATTCCATTAACACTTAAGACAGATGTTAGGAAGATCTACAGGACTAAGCTTTATAAACTCATAGAGATAGAACTCTAAAAGCCTCGGCTCAAAATTCAAAGGTTTTTGTTTTATTTTTCCCATAAAACTGTCCTAATAGTTACAGTTCTTTTAAAAAAGAGGAGAACTAGAACTAAATTTGTGCTTATATCAGAAGTACAAACAGGACAACAACAATAACTATTTTAGTGTCACTCCTGAAGTAATAGAAAGGACTAAAGTGCTAGAAAATCAAAGATGAGATAGCATGAGTTATGCTCTTATATAAAAGTAGGTCTCATTAAATAGATCTTTTTCTCTTTGACAGAACTACAGGTATAGGCTTCCAGATTACTACTACAGAATATTCCAACTCAGGCATAGAGACAATAAAATAAACAAGTTATTAACTAGCTGACAAACAAGTACTTCTGAAGATATATCAGTTTGTGATTTATTCTTTAATAGAATTCACTTCTACCAGAAAGAACATTTCTACCATTAACCAGATTCCAGCTCCACTCTTACACTATACAGTAACTCAAAAATTAGTACTGTACCAAAAAAAAAAATCCACCCCCAAAACACACAACCAAAAAACCCTCACAAATGTACATAATGTTTTCATTTTTTATAATCAAGCTACTTATTAGGCTTTTTTTTTTCCCAAAAGAAATAGTTTTAATAGTAATTAAAACAAAAATATGACCTCTATTGCACTTTTTTTATTCAAAGAGAAACAAGACCACAAATAGCATAGTTGTAATAGCTTCCAGCCCTGTGCAAATACTACGCAGGTTTTACTTTACAAACTAACAAAGCATTATTCAGTTCATGAAGCAGACAAAAGCCTACTGCCAGCTTTCAGTTTACACACCATCTCTCACCTTCTTTTCCTTTCCCTTCTCACCCCCAATTACATCACTCTCTGTGACCTTGGACTGCCTTTAAGGTTATCAACTGGAAATCATATTCCTTAGCCAATTCACAGCTGTGTACTATTTTTTTCACAAAGTGAGCCAGGCTGTTTTCCTAAGCTCTTAAAGATTCCATTCTCTGCTACCATAACATCTAAGAACAGTGTTTTATCAAAAAGGACTTAATGTAATCCTTGATTACAGAATAGGGAAGTAACACTATATATACACCATGTTGTTGAGTTACATCTATTCCTTCTGCCATTGCACTTAGTAGAAATACTCCTTACTGAGTTTAAAGTGCTAGAAAAATGTTTGACTACCTACCAGCAAGATGGAAACATTCTTCAGGTGTTTAGCTGGAATGTGGAATACATCTGACCCTATCTGTTGTGTCTGTCCCAAAGGTCAGTGAAGATGTGCAGGTTCTTTTAATATAGAATATTTGTCAATATGTCAAAAATAATACTCATTTATATATCTTATGTGCTTCTATGAAGACATTAAATAAGTATTTAGAAAAAATATTCATCAGCATGTATCAGTATGGGCAACTATAAGCTCAATCACAAAATGTGAGGTTTTAGAAATAGTAACTTATAAAGTAACCACTGTGTAAACTACATTAATGTTTGTTGTATTAATGCGATTGGGAATCAAAGCTGATAACTTGTCAAATATTCTGTGAAAAAGAGTGTTCACTAAATCGCATTCTTATTACAAAAATTTAGTGCTAACAGTCTGTGTTGTAGAAATCGTTAGGCATCAGGTGAAGGAGCAGCCCTGCTTTTTAAATAGAAAATTGTCTATTTGGGTTACAGCTGTATCTGGTTATATACCCAGTATTTTTATAGTCTACAGAGAAAAAAAGCAGAATTAATTTGTATGTCATAAAGTTTAATATTGATATC
Organism: Urocolius indicus; assembly: GCA_013401255.1. NCBI lineage: Eukaryota > Metazoa > Chordata > Aves > Coliiformes > Coliidae > Urocolius > Urocolius indicus. Next base: position 361,609 of record WBNH01000314.1, on the reverse strand, counting down.
TTCGTTTTCTCTGTTTTTTTTTAAAAAACTTCTTAATTTATCGTTAATTGAGTACCAAGTAGCTATAGAGTAGATGGATCATTAGCCAAGTAGTTTCATTTTGATTTTTGAATGCTCTCTATTTTTAAAACTGGAGTAGCACATTTACTGTCTAAAAAAACCCACCAAAACCAAAGAACAGAAATTAGAGAATTATATTCGGTGAAGTTTTACCCAAAATGAATCATCAGCATTGTGAATACTGTATCCTTATGTCTACATAAAGCCATACAGATACAAGTGTTTGAAGCAATATACAAAATAAGTAGTTATATACAAATGGACTACCTCAATTCCTTTCTTCCAGAGCCACTTAGAGGTGACGTGGGACTAGGAGTATTTGCAAGACAATGCTCAGAAACAACCTGGAAGTCTTATGTGTAACTGTTGGATTTAGGATAACCTGATAATCCTCTTAGCATCTCCTTCCATTTTCAACAGTTGAAATAAAAAAAAAAATAAAATCTTGAAATAAAGATTTTAAAGAAATGAAGCATAATGTAATTTCAGTTAGCAACATTTTGATGAAAATTTCAAGTATTTCCTGCTCACATCATTCACGTTTGGAATAAGCTGGAAGATGACTTACAGCCCCTTCTCTAGGGTAGTCTTTCTTGTCATAAAAAGGGAAGGCTCATTTTATTTAATTGTAGTCATCCCAATGTAGGCATCTCAGACTAATCTGGCTTGAAATTTTAAAAAGTCCATAACATCTCATAGTGTCATTAGCAGCTAATAATCAGCTTCCTCCAGATTCCCTAATTCTTACCACTTATGTGTGTATTAGCTGTGTTGCCTAAGCTAGACAATCTCTTTGCATAGTAAATGAAAAGAGACAGGTATCTCCAAAGGCAATTCATCCTGCCTGTTTTAGGCATCTGTTTTTATGGTGGACTGAATTGCCCTCCAGAAGTGCCCACCATATTTTAATTAGAGCTTGAAAAAGATAAATAGTACGTTAAAGCTTTAGACATCTTTTAATCAGGCAGTTATGATGCTTTTCCAGTTTTTACTCATGTTGATTCCATGCAAAGTGGCAAAATATGAAAGCATATATGGCTTGTGGTACAAGTCTTTCTAGAATGGGGGGATGGAGCCCTTTTTAAAAATTATTTCTGCTATTAAAAGGCCATTTACTTTGATTATAGGTGAACATTGAATGCAATTTACCTTTGGGTATAGTTCTGCTCTGTTGTAAGAACAAGTAAAATCAGAATACTGTCACTCTTTTCATCCTTAAACTCTTACTCAATCATTTCACTAAAGATCTTCTAGCAAGCCCTACCTACCAAGTTTTATTTCAAAGTTCAAGAATCTTACTGACCAGCTACTGTAATTTTATTTTCCTCACCAATTCACCTTTAGCTTAAGTTATACCCAATTGTAGTCCTCAGATCTTAATTATTAGAAAGCTCTTAGCTGCAGCTCATGTTATGAATTTTCCGTTGTACTTAAGCCATTTTTTTTTCATATGTAGGAACTGTTTTTGACTGTTGCTACAAGTTGCTGAGTGAGCTGATCACTTGTCTCAGTTTTAGGAAGTTGTGCAACAAGCTTCCTTTGCTTAAAAATTTATAATTTTGATTTTGAGAGAAGTTTTTAACCTCATGAGTTTCCAACATTTTACTTCTGTTATGTTCTGAGAAAAACAGAAAAATGTGACTTAATTTATTCTTGTGTGAATCTCAATGAACATGTTTATGCTGAGGCCATAGAACATATAGCACCATGCAATAATACAGATATATGTGAACATAAGGTGATCCCTCTCATATAATCATAGATTGGTAAGGTTGGAAGGAACCTTTAGAGATCATCTAGTCCAACCCCCCTGTAGAAGCAGGTCAACCTAGATCATATAGGAACATGTCCAGGTGGGACTTGAAGACTCTCACTGAGCAGACTTTTGCCTCATATTAAATAATAGCCTGGGAATAGCTTTTAAANAAACTTAGGATTTAAGTTTTTTTTTTTTTTTTTTTTTTTTTTTTTTTTTTAACTTAGGAACAATTCTGGATAAAAATTACAATGAAGCTGCCAAGGCTATTTGGCTTTGCAGAAATGCAATGAGGAAAAATTTCAGTTTCAAAGGTTTGCTTTATTAGAATAAAATTGAACTGAATTATGGGCATCTTAACTTGATGTCTAATAAGGAAAGGAAAGATATATCTTTATGAAATTGGAATTTCTTGGATGACTAGTAATTTGTTTTTTAAAGTACTCAAGTTCATAGTTAAGTTATATTAGTAACTTAGCTGTAGTGAATAGGTAATAGAATCTAATATAAACTCAGTTTAAATGAGTGTAGCTAATAGTAGATAATACAATGTTTCAGAAATGCTTTGGAAATTAGTATGTTGGGTCGTTCAGGAAGCTTAAAAAGTATGAAGAGAAACAGTCTGCCCAGTGTGTTTGTGGAGTCTACTTCTCTGGAGGTCTTCAAAACCTACCTGAATGTGTTCCTGCGTGATCTGATCTAGGCGGACCTGTTTTGACAGGAGGGCTGGGCTAGGTGATCTCTAAAGGTCCCTTCCAACCCCAACCATCCTGTGATTTTATCATTCTTTGAAGATTTCCCCATGATTTTTAACAAACACGAAGCTATGCTTCCTATCAGGTCATTTTAGAGGCAAAATGCAACAAGGCTGGAGCTTTCGTTCTAGTAATTAAACAAAAACCAGAGAGAATTCTCTTAGTTTCTACCAAATTAAACCAGTAACTTCTTTTAGTAAGCCTAAAGAAACTAGCCCAGGATGAATGCAGCAAAAGACACAAGTGTTGACTGAGCCCTGTCTAGTAAAAATCTGAACTGACGGCTAAAATTTTAGAGCTTTAAATATTGGTTCTGGGAAGAGATGGATCAGCCACTACTGCACTTTGTAAAGGTCCATCACAGGAAGTCTCATAAGAAAATACTCCATTTTCTTATTTCTTTCTTCTATACCAATAGCACCAAGGCAATCCAAACTCTGGAATGTGGGGGCATGACCCAACATCTGAGTCCAGCTACAAACTCCAACTGCATTCCAGCTTCATGTCAGATGGAGAGCGAGCCTTCATCACCCTCTCTTTCCCACTCCTGTTTATTTGTAAAAGCTTAGGGAGCAGGAAGTGACATATTTGTATATCCACCATACAGCTAGGGCTCACAAACACTGCCATGAGAGAATTTTTTTAGAAATCAGGAAAACATGTCTTGCAACATAATTTATCAGGAGATGATAGGAAACCAGGACATTCAGCAAGAAAGAAAGATTAAGAAGAGACAGAGAAATGAATTAGTAAAATGTTAAGAATATTAGGTTAAAGAAAGGTCAGTCTGATAGAATTAACTAAATAAATGAATTGCAAAATAGATTAGCTCAGATGCTTTGGGCAAAATCTAAGGCAATTTTGTTAAAAAAATATTAAGAACTGAAGATTGATGGTGATGGAAAGAATGGAAAACTTTTTTAAGACTGCTGAACTTGAAACTGCTTCACCTGACTGTTTGGTTGACGTATACAGAAGAAATACAGATATTTGTATTTTTTTCTGACTCTGCTCTCTACTCTGCAGATTGCAAGTAATTTTGTAAGAGTGAACAGTAGTTTCGTCAGCCAGTACATGGAAACACTTTAGAGTCCATATTTTTCAAACTAATTTTAGGCAAATAGCCAAAGATCCAATGTCAGGAATGTAATTGTCTGTGATTTTCAACAGTCAGTGGTTGACTCAGATGATAGGTGGGCTAGTTTGCCATCTGGAGATGCTATTGAGAGTACATGAGGATATCTATCAGACAAGAATACATGGGTTTTCTATCTCTTCCCCTTTGGCTTTAAATAGAGGCTATGATGACCTAAATTATAAGTCTGGTATTAAATAAAGTAAATTCACAGACTGTTTCTGGTGTCATACAAACCACAGGATCTTCAGATTTCAACAGCAGAAAGACAAAATTTTAGTCTGATAAGAGAAGCTGCCCTTCAATTAATATCACAACAATGGTCATCTGGCTGGAATATTTCCTATGAAAAAAAGGTTTCCTCCTGTCTTTACAATCAAAGATTGAGTGATGAGGAAATCTGCATGATTAATCTTTTTTTTTTTCCAAAGCAAATATACACATGGCAAATTCTTGCTGAAACACACAATAATTGTTGCAACTGGATACAGCTTCTCAGAGCTTATATAAACAGGATTCAGTTACATCACCAAAGAGTCCTATGATCTGGACTTTGTAGTCCCAGATAGAGGTGTAAAGACCAGATTCTCCTCAAGACTATTTCTTAGCACCTAATGCTCCGTTTGGAGACGAAGAAATGAATTAATCCAACTGTGTCCCTTCTGTAAGAAATATGAAAGGAAACAGCAAAACTATAAAACAATGAATGTACCCAGTTCATAAAATACTCTCCAGGATTTTGTTACGGTTTCAGCTTTAATTTTAATTTAGATGTTTTTAAGTGAAAGACTGAGCTGCTACTGGCACAAGATCTAACTGGAGACCTCTTTTTCTGCAAAAGTACTGAAAGAACTGACAACCTTTGCTAGGAATGAAATTATCTGTCTCTGTTCTCATGGCAGAAACATTGCTCAAACATGACTGATAAGTGTCATTTGAGATGCCCTAGAGAATTAGAATGTCTTTGATATTCTATACAGGGAACCAGAAAGTTATGACACAAGTGCTGCGTGAGACTTGCACCTTTACTGGCAGCTGGAGACAGAGAGGTACCTTTGGTGCCTTTGTTTAGGCAACTGAATCAGGCCCACATTGACCACTGAAATGAGTACACATTGAGGTCGGATCTCATATCACTGGGCTGACATGGCAGATTTCTGTCATAAGCAGAAACAGTCTCTTGAAATGCTTTCTGGACCCAGCAGATCATTCAGAATATGTTAAACACGAGGAAGCAGAAGTCTGAGTCGATGGCATTGGGATAACTATGCTTCAAGTTGTTCTCCCTGCGACTGTCGTCCCAAAGATGATAACAGACTGAGATAAGAGCCCTTGGTAACGTAATTGGTCTTGTGAACTTGTGTACTCTGCAGGCTTCTCCGTAGTTGAGAAAAAAAAAAATAGTTACCTATGAAGTCCTGGAGCAGACAGTTTTAATGGATTTTGGTCTGTTAAAAACCAAAAGGTTAGACTATTTGGATACTAATGACATTTCTTTGTGGGTAATTCCTTTTTCTAGCCCCATGCAAATTAAACACAGATTTTCTGAGACTGCCTGGGGCTGTCTGAAACTAGTCACCTCAGCATTGCTTAGTGGTGGGATTTAACAGTCTGAAAGCAGTTTACTCAGTGTCTTCATTCCACTTAGCAGACTGAAAAGGTCAATCTGATAATTTTACCACAGCTCAAATTGTGCAACAGCTGTACAGGAGTGCAAAGAAGAAACGGAAGCACTGACTTCTCATTCCACATTGCCACAAAACCCTAGGCTGAGTTTGGTCACATGGGTGCATGCTCCAATTCTACTTTGTGTGCTGAGTCAGGATGCTCCTTGGCAAGCCATGCATCTTGCAACTGCTCCAAGCCAACTGTTCCTGACTTGGCAATCGTCTGCATTGCTCTCTAACCCAGACAAACACCATGAAGCCCAGTTCAGGGGTAAAGTTCAAACCATCCCACTAGACTTTTTGATTCTACTCATATCTTGAGGGAGTTATCTCTGAAAAAATTGAAAAGCACATAACTAAACTCTTGATATATATATAAAAAAAAAGTTTACATCCTCAATGCTTTTTTGATGTAGGTCGGGAGAGGTTCTCCTCCCCCTCTACTCTGCCCTTGTGAGACCACATCTGGGATCTTGAGTCCAGTTCTGGGCCCCTCAGTTCAAGAAGGACAGGGAACTGCTGGAGAGAGTTCAGTTCAGAGCCATCAATATAATGGAGTGGAGCATCTCCCTTATGATGAAAGGCTGAGGGAGCTGAGGTTCTTCAGCTTGGAGGAGACTGAGGAGTGATCTTATTAATGTTTACAAATATGTAAATGGTGAGTGTCAGGAGGATGGAGCCAGGCTCTTCTTCTTTTTCCAATGATAGGACAAGGGGCAATGGGTATAAGCTCCCTTCTGTGATTCTGCGTGAAGGCTGCAACATAGCCTTAGAAACCTTTGAAACGCTGTTCTGCCCACAGCTGAGAAAGAAAACAGTGCATGTTACCTCAGAAGGTTAATGGAGAAGGGTGTATTTGTGAATCAAGCTGTTCACATGGGAGAATATTTGCTGAAGGGATGTTTAGCAATTATATGGCAACAAAATTCGTAAAATATTATTTACAGAAGATGTAAACTCTGAGCAAAATGACCTCTCCCTTTCCTTAAACGTCCAACTGCAATTAGAACAATAATGACCAGATTAATAGGCGGTATTAGGACTGCTACTGGAAGCATACCAAATATTGGGCACTCAGTTGCACATACAGTTGGAGACTGCTGTCAGACTTATAGGGGCACTTCAAACAGGAGGGCAAGAAATGGTTTGGGCTCTACACACAATGTTAAGAGCAGAGAGACTATAGGAAACTACTGGGAGCAAATAGCTATTTCTTCACTAAGAATGTCAGTAGGAAACAATAGAGCAGTTGATGTCAATGTCTGTGAGAGCAAACACCTTTCAAGTCCAGTCTTTGTGGTTTTATTCAGAGGCTGATCCTAAACTTGGATATTTGATTTAGAGGATATTAGTAGATTATGGATTGAAGCTTAGCAGATGGCTCTTCCTTCTGCAGTGAGGATTCAAATGTTGACTTCTGATCTGGTTTAAACTCCAGAAATCAAATAACTTTTCAAAGACTTTTGCAAGTCATTACTTTGTATTAAATTAAAGCAAACAAACAAACAAACCACAACAATCAAAAAGAATGTGTGCATGATCAAAAAAGACAATGAAAGTGTCCTACAGGCTGAGGAGCAGAATTCTTAAAAAAATAATTCCCTTGTTCACTGGAAGATAAACATTTAGGACAAGTTTCCTAGGGTGGTAATTTCTTTGGAGTTTGCCCTTTTCCTGTTTCCCTTTGGGATTCATTAACTCACTGCTGCTGAACCTGTCTCCCTCATGACTGGATTGCCTGGTAACACCTCCCAGAAAGACAAATGAGCAACCACTGCCACTTTTTTTTGAAGAAAAAGGTTGTATTTTTAAAATGTCTCTGCATCTTTTTTTTTACCTAAAAGACCTGTCAGGTAGAGTTCATATTCTATTATGGCTGTTACTTTTTTTTTTTCTTTCTGTGAAAGTGACATCTTTTAACCATAGAAAAAATCTCAGTTTTGCTCTTATAAGAAGATGGGGAAAAGATTGTTATGCTGAAGACTGTATTAGATTTAAAACTGGTGAAAATTATGGAATATATATTATGGGGTAATTCAGTGGAGCTCACATTAACTCATTACTCAATTGTTTTTCTGAATAAATGTAATTTAATGATATCTTGAGAGTAAATCAAATGCAAAATATAATATTTTGTAGGTGAACTGAAGTGAGTATATTCCTGTACAATTTTAATTTGCTGTGTCTGTAAGAGAAGAATGCTTTTATCTCACATGCATCTATCTATTGGCTCTGTGATTACAGGCTTTAGGAAAGTACTTGCCCTGGAAAGAAGAGACAATTAGTCAGCCACTATCTGGAAACAAACTGTAAGGAAGACTTTATCTATTTAAAAAAAAAAAAAAGAAGTAAAATTAGGACACAGGAGGGACAATTGAACCCAACAAGTGAGAAATATGCATGAGAAAGGACTGCAGGATGAGATGCGGAGAAAATTGTCCAATGTAGAGGATTTTAACCTGTGGCACTCAGACTTCTGAGGACTGCAAAATCCTTTTAAAGAATGAAAAAAATAGGTAATTAAGAAAAGCAAGATGATTATTTGTCAGTGAGCTTGAACTGTTCCATATGCTACTGAAAAATGACTAAGCTTCCAAAAGTAGAAAAGGTTGAAAACCACATCTCTAGCATGCTAATTTATCACTGTGACATCATTTGAACTGATACTATCATTGGTATAGCTGTATTCAATTACAAGGTCATCTTTTGCCTGTGAAGCCCTTTTATGAGCTAGAATACTCTGAGTTTATTCCAAATAGGACTGCTAGTTTCAAATTATTTATTTTAAAAAAAAAAAAAAGACAAGCATTTAAGTAAAATCTAAGAAACTTTTCACTTTAACCCTTAACCAAATATTTTTGAAGCCTTTATATGATTTTGAAAACTTTGAGCAAACAGAAGCACTGACTTGTCTGTGTTCTTGTACATCTGTCGTGAAAAAGAGCACCGTGAGTGATCTTGAGCGTGCTACTTAAACATTATCTCAGCCACTGTCTCTGTGCTGGATTACCTCTGTTCAAAACATGTCTGTTCATCAAAGGGCCAGCACTAAACAGTGCAGATTTGAGGTGGTTAATGTCATTGGCTCTTGGACTCCTGTCTTTTTACATAGATTAATGGTATGGGCCAAGTTATTGTTTAAATATATTTATTTAAGTGCTATTAACAGCAGTGTTAAACACTGTTCTGTTAGTGACCAGGCGAAATACATTACATGTATTTTATAAGTCCTCCTATAGTTTCCATTATCTTATCATCTTACCCACTTGCAATAAAATGTATTTAGCAAAATGAAAGCTTACAGAGCAGCACAGAGTGACTGAGAAGCTTTTACTTGAAAGTAAGCACCAACAATCTCTTCCTTAGAGAACTCAGCTGGGCTCACACTTTTCTTTCATAGAATAACCTAATGGTTATCATAGTCGCCAAGGAAATGAGAGATTTATAATTACTACCTCCTCTCGCTGAAAGGGCTGTAAACAAAAACTTTCCTGGAGAATATATAAAAGAACTGGGGATACTCTTCAAAATTACAGAGGAAAAGCTTCCTCTTTTTTTCAGAGCCATGTAAAAATTACAGAAGTATACTTAATTTTGAAGCATAAGGTGTAAGGCACCCACTTGCATAGCAGAAGACCACAGTCTGAGTCACAGGATAGTTTATGTATTTTCTTTAATGAATGTTTCACTTATGCTGTATGTCTCTGTTTTAACAGAATGAGTGGTTTGTGGATTTTTTACCAAAATTACTCCTAGAGTATATCAAGCCTTCTGAAACAGTGTAACTAATTTCGAATGTATTCCTTGAGTTTTGCATGTACTGCTTAAGCCTCAAAATCCAAGGATGTATAACTTCCCTTGCTGTGATAGTCTCTTGATTTCTTTCTCTTTGTCTCATGTCTTGGATGGAAAATGAGGAAAACTTTGATGGATCTCAGTCACTATGGGAAGTTAACCTGCAGTCTGAGTGACACAAAAGACTTCCTTCATGTAAAATTCACCATGACAATGAAGAATTACATGATGTCACATAATACTGCAAACTTTTTATTCAGTTTGAAGCTGTGGATTGTGTCCAGAATGCAGTAACTTGGGTTAGCTAAGAGACTGGATTTATCAGTGAGTAATATCTGTTCTGTATCACTATCTGCCAATAGTAGAGAAAAAAAACTGTTGTCTGATAACCAGAAAAGGCAATATTGATGATGCTATGACGTTAACAGTTAATGAGACATGTTTCAGAGTATTTTTGTAATTGGTATAGTCATGAGCAATGAGAGTGGAGTGTTTGTTGTGAACATTCCTTAATTACAGTCCAATTTTATTCAACACATTATTCCAGTGAGTTTTAATTTAACAGAGCATCTAAAGATTGCAGTGAGGGTTTTTCAGAAAATCTCATGATGGAATGCTGCTTTTGGGAAGTGTTTTTGCTTTCCATTGTTCCAAGAGCACAAAATGTGAACTTGTTCTTAGGTATAAAGGCAATTCTTTGCCCTTTTGGAACTGGAGGACAGTAGTGGAATGAAGGAAATGTTTGTCCTTGCTAAGATCACCTTCATGTCATTGCCATTCAGAACACAGAAATGTCTAAAGAATAGGTTCTTCAGTGAATTAATTGTCTGTGGGATATTTTGCCTCCATCTGTGTTGAAGGAGAAACTAAATATGTGAAGACAGAAAAAAAATATTGCTTGCAGTATTTAAATATTTAAATAATGCATAAGATTTCAGTGAATTTTAGCATCTTGGTAAGTTTGAACAATCTACTATTCTCTTGTCAATATCATGAGGATGAAGGAAAGATATAGCATTGAGTACTATATTTCTTAGAGGACCCATTTGAAACAGTATTTTGTCCATGGCAAACCACTGCCCACTGCATACATTTCTTCTCCTCACAGACACTGTTAAGCTCAGAACGAGCATTGCTATGGTGATAATGTATTGACTTTTTCCTCATGCTGCAAAGAAATGGAATCCCTCCTATGTCTGCAAAAGATGCATTTTTATTGCTTATCTGTGACTGGTGCCTTCAATCCTTGCCATGACGGGCTTCCATTAATAGTGATAGTAATAGGTTTGTTTTCAATACAGCAAAAGTTGCATTACAAGCAAAGAAGACAGTATAACTAACTATTCTAAATATTAAGGCCAAGCACAGCTGTTAATAATGAAGCAGTGCAAAATATAATTTAATTTTTTTTCAGGTTCCACTGTGACTCATTGTTTAGAAATAAAAAACCCAGAAGAATAAATCAGCTTATGATAAAGATAGTTCATTTGGAGCTCAGGAGAAAATGCCTTTAGAAAAGACCAGGGTAGCAGTGTAGAGGCATCCATCCTGTAAATGGGAACGCAGGCACTACCCACTTTTCTCATCAGACATATTTCTGTGTCCTATCAAAGTACTGAAACAACCCTATGATACAGAGAAGACTAAGATATGTGTGTATGCCACAAATATATTCTTGGCAGACACATAGCAATACTTTAGGCTTTCAAAAAAAATTGTTTCTCAGCTATGGCAAAGCCAGAGAAACCCTTTGGTGCTGTACAGTGCAGGAAAAACAAGGGGCAACGGGTACAAGTTGCACTAGGAGAAGTTTCATCTTGATATAGATCCCCATCACTCTCCAGTTTTCAAGATGCAATTGGACAGGGTGTTGGGTAATCTCATCTAGGCTCCCTTTGCAGTGAAAAGTTGGACCAGATGGTCTTTTGAGGTACCTTTCTGAAGATTATGACAACCTGGTTGTTCAGTTGTATAAGGACCATGTCAAATCATTTCTTGGATATATTTTCATTGAGAGTATGTTTCTGGGAGAAATTGAAATATTGTCTTAACTAGATGAACCTCTAAAGTAGTCACTTACTGAATGATAAAACAGAATTAAATGTTCCTTCTCAATGAATGTGAAGTTTGTGTTGGGTGTCCATGGCAAAGTATCAGTATTAGGTGATCACAGGCATTACCTCTGGGAGGAGAAGCCCCACGTCAGACACAGACAGTTCCATCCATCTCCAACATATCCAGCACAGGGCACAGCTGAGACTGTCAGTCAAGACAGTGGTGCCTAAGGGAACATGTGGCTAAGAAAAGGCAACAAACTACAAGACAATGGAGAATTGAACAAGAAAGAGTGAAAAACAACAGAGAGAATACCAAGGTCAGAGAGGGGAGGAGGTGCTCTAGGTACTTCAGTAGAGATTCTCTGTCAGTGGAGGGGACTGTGACGGAGCAGGTGGATGTTCCTGAGGGACTGCAGCGGGACGTGGTAGAGAATTGGAATGGTTAAAGTAAGAAAACTCATTGACAGAGATAAAGGCAATTTGATAGGTAAAAGAGAAGCCACGTGTGCAAGAAAAGCAAAACAAGGAGTTCATTCACGACTTCCCATTGTCAAACAGGTGTTTAGACCTCCCCAGGAAAGCAGGGCTCCATCACATGTAATGATTACTTGGGAAGACAAACACTGTCATTCTGAATGTCATCCCCTTTTCCTCCTTCCTCCAACATGACATCATGCGGTCTGGGACATCCCTTTGGTTAGTTGGGGTCAGCTGTCTCAGCTGTGTCTCCTCCCAACTGCTTGTGCACCCCCAGCCCACTCGCTGATGGGGTGGGGTGAGAGGCAGAAAAGGCTTTGACTCTGTGCAAGAACTGATCAACAATAATGAAGACATCTCTGAATTATCAACACTGTCCTCATCACAAGTCCAAGACAGTCCTATGGCAGCTACTGTGAAGAAAATTAACTTTGTCCCAGCCCAAACCAGCACACTATTCCACCACAAACCCTGTACTGCTCAGGATAGGGAGAGGTAGAGGTGTTGGAGGTGAAGTTTGGCCTGAGAAAGGGATAAAGAAGGGCTTAGCTTTAATGTCTATCTCTGTTTCTTGTTACCTTGATTTTGACTAGCAATAAATTAAAGCAATTTAACTAGATCAAGTCTGGTTTACCTGTGACAGTAACTAGGCAGTGATCTCCTTGTCTCTGTCTCAGCCCATGAGTTCTCACATCCCACTTTCTCCCTCTGTCCCACTGAGGAGGGAGAGTGATTGAGCAAATGGGAGGCTGTTTGGCCCTTAGTCAAAACCCACCACAATGTTCCAAATAAAAATAAATTTTTTTAAATGCATATTTCAAAAATCATTATGATGGTCAATGCTAGTTGCTCTTTCATTAAGCATCTCATAGTAAGTCCTATTTAATCCCAAAATGCTCTTCCCCTGTTTTACTGCACAAAGATCATGGTTTTGTTTTGCATTGAGCATTTAAAATTTATATTCAATAAGTGGAGAGACTTTGGAGTTCAGAGTATTTAATATTAGATGTGGAATTAATTAAAACAGAGATGCTAAAATACTTTAGTGACATAATTTGGGGAAGAAATAGAATTTTTTCACATTTTATGGTAGGGCAGACATATATAATTCATCTAATATAACAAGTGAGTTATTTTTATTAGCTCATCTGTAGCAATTCTGTGTCGCAAAATTCTTGGTCAAGGACACTAAATCTTATCATTCTGATCTTGATGGATGCTATAAATCATCACTGAACTCAACATCTCAGAAACCTGAATCTCTCTGGAAAGAAAGGCATTGCCTGGTACTCTGACCTCTGCATTATGAATCAGAAATATCTTTGTTCTGTCATCAATTAGCTAGTATGAGAGCTATCATGGATCAAAAATGGAGCACTTGTAAACAATGCAATGTTGCTTTTCATTTTAGAGTGTACTGGTTTGTAACAGTAGGAACACCTTGTCCTGTTTTGGTCACTATGTGTTTTTAAAGCTTTAGATGAAAAATTCAGACTAAATCAAAAGAATGATAAGAGGGTCAGAAAAGCTTATCTATGAGGACAGGTTCAAGAGCTTACTTGATACTACTGTGAGGCTGCTCCTTATTATCTTTGAATGGTCACAGTGACTGAGGGACGTCCTTGATGGCTGGGAAAAAGCAGATGTTTTACCCATTTCAAAAAGGGCAGGAAGAACGTTACAGTGAACCATAGGTCAGCCAGCCTTCCTTCAGTCTGTCAGATGATTATGGAGAAAGACCTCAAGGAATCCATTTTCAAGGACAAGAACTTGTTTAGGAACAAGTAGATTTACCAAGGCCAAAGTATACTTCACCAATTATCTTCTCTGATATTACTGACTCTCTGTGGTGGAGGGAGTGGTATATGTAATCTGTCTTTGACAAATACGTAATTTTTCAAAACCAAGGCTTTTGACATAGGCTCCCATAATGAACACGCAGCCTAGGAGATACAGACTGGATGGACTACAAACTGGTTGAAAAACTCTCTGGAACACTAGGCTTAATGGGTAGTGGTCAACAGACTGAAGTCTAACTAGCAGTGATATTGCTCAAGGGCTAGATTGGGATTGATTCCACTTACTACTTTCAACATTAATCAATACACTGGAGTGAAAGGCCTGCCATTTGGAGTAACCTTGACATCCTGGAGAAATAGGCTGACAGGAACTTCATGAAATTTAGCAAAGGCAAATGCAAAGTCCTGCATCTGAGGCAGAGCAACCATATGCAGCAATACAAGTTGCTGAGACAGCATCAGTGCAGTAAAGGACCTTGTGGTCAACAAATTGAATGCAAAACACTGGTGTGTCCTGGTGGTCATGAAGGCCAATCTCCTACCAAAGTACGTAAATAAATGCAGCCAGCAGGTCAAAGAAACTCTTTTTTCCTCTTTACCTAGCACTCTGAAGGCTACATCTGGTGTATTGTGCCTAGCTTTGTTTGTCCCAGTACTACAGTACTACTTTCTTTCTTTCTTTCTTTCTTTCTTTCTTTCTTTCTTTCTTTCTTTCTTTCTTTCTTTCTTTCTTTCTATCAGCCACTCAACTGTTAGAATGCCCAGCAAGGTAAGAGAAGATGTTATGAGATTTAATGCTAAATCAACATTTCTTAAGTACTTTGAAGGTAAAAGGCAATACAAAGTACTAATTATCATTACTAATTATCATCACACCAAACTTGACTCACTGACTGGTTTTTCAAGTCTTAAAAAGGTTGTCAGCAATCTTCTGGAAAACTTGAAAACCTTTTTCTCACAGACAGAAACTGAGAGCTGGAAAGCATTGATGTAAAGCCTGTGAACAGCTATGAATTTATCTGTCTCCAATCAGAGTAAATTCAGTGTCAGGTGAATTAGAGGTTGGCCTTTCATTTATGAGCATTCTGCAAGCCAAGAAGGTAATTGTTAAACAAATGCAATGTGGACCAGACTTGTAACTTGTACAGTTCTATGAAATTCTCCTTTCCAAGATCCATATGTTGTGAAACTGCCCAACAGGAACAATTGATTCCCTGGCTTCTGTACTCTGCCTCTATCATTATAGATATATACACCTGCTGAGGATGTTTTACAACTGGAAATATTTAACGTACTCTCATGCAACTCCAGGCATATGAGTATGGCTGTCTCTTTTCCACCATATTTTTTAAATGCAGATAGTGTAGAATCCAGTCTATCTTAATTTTGGGGCTGTTATCTATACGTGAACTAGGTGTCTTAGATCTAATTATATTATGAGCTAGATATAATAGATCCAGAGCTGCAGAATTAAACCCTTCTCAAAGTGCGATAGAAGGACCTTAATGAAACAGAGAGTTGCTGGTGGTGCCTGTCCTTACTGTTTTGGCAGTGTGCCACGCAATGTTACCCGTTCATGCACTATCATAGACATTGAAGCATTTGGGAAAGAAATAGATGGTTGGGTTGAACATCATCTTTTCCTTGAGAGATTCAAATCTCTAGAGAGCCAGATTAAACAGCTGATGATCTGTTTTAAGAGCAGATGCTTTCCATTTCATTTCCTAAAGAGGTGCCAGCTATTGCAGCAAGAACTTCAAAGTTTATTGCACCATAAAAAGGTAATTGAGTTTCTTCCTGGGACAACCGCGTGACTATCAGATTGTTTTACAAGAAACGTCATTCCATTTTGTGAGGAACCTGAGCCCATTGTTTATCACTGGGCAGGTATTTTTATCAATTAGCTGTTCCATGATGTAACATCTGATAGCCTGTTACTGACCTATTTCAAAAGGCAGGAATTGCCTTCCACACTTGCATTTTGTGCCTGTACTTAGCTTTCACTGTCATGGACAAAGGCAGGGGAGTGCTTAATTGCTGATCACAGTCAGACTTGGGCCAAATGACTTAGCTGTTTAAGACTGTTGCATTTCTAGGCACACATTTAAACACAAAACACATGAGGAACCTACAGAGTTTAAACACTTATGCAGAAACTGAGGGAAGATTTGGAAAAATCACAGTTTCAGATTTATATGTACAAGTATATATGTAAGTGCTTTTTAGGCCTCTGCCCAAGATGTTATCATAAGTACTAAAAATAATTCATGGCATCTGTCTGCAGGCACAGTTTTAAATTAGAGCTCTTTCTCATTCATAAACTGTCACGTGTGCGTTCAGGGTAAATAGATTCTTCAAACATTTATTGATTCCTAAGATGAGCAGATCTGACAGTAAACAGGAGGCAAAAGTGCTAACTTCTGCAAGCTTCGAAGATTTAATGTACTTTCTATAATCCCCAAGAGTGCGAAAGGACCAGTTTATTAATTATCAGTGTTAACACACAATATATAAATAAAAACTATAAACCATAAGTTATACATAAAAACATGAATTTCCATAGATAAGTGAGTTTCCAGAAAAATAAGTATTTTGGCACTTTTCCAGAATGAGAGAATGGAAAAAAACAGGATTACCGTAATGTGAAGCTCACAAAACAGCTTACAGTGTTAAGGCTCTACAGGCTTTGAAAGGAAATGCTGTTACAGGCAAAGGTTGTAGGCAATAAGCAACTTAGCTGTTTAAAGTTAGAGGTCTCAGACGCTTCTAGGCATCTGTGCCTATGAGTGGTGTACAAGAAGGCTGGGGTAGGGATCTGAACTTTCTGTGCTGTGAAAGGAAAGAATTTGGAGCTTCAGAATGGGAACCAGTGTATCTGACTTCATGGAGCATGCTGCTAAGGAGTAAGAGGCATTTAGAAATTACAATTGAGAAATATATACCTGATTTTTGTTCTTCTGTGAAGCTCTGGTGGCTTGTAC
The DNA here is from genome assembly GCA_013401255.1 of Urocolius indicus. Classification (NCBI taxonomy): domain Eukaryota; kingdom Metazoa; phylum Chordata; class Aves; order Coliiformes; family Coliidae; genus Urocolius; species Urocolius indicus. Next base: position 345,127 of record WBNH01000314.1, on the reverse strand, counting down.
AGGCTGAATAAAAATGTTTTCTTATCCTGAAACTGTACAGACTTGAATACCATGTAAAACACAATGTTTGTATCTTTTTTGTCCTAACAATCAAGTAAAAGTCGTGTTCTATTTAAAAAAAAAAAAAAAGGAGAGTTTTAGGCTGAATTATTTTACTCTATTTTCATTTAAACTATAATTTAGGATGATATTCAAGGCTAGCTGAAACAGGAAAATTTGAGTGGATTTATCTTCATAATGTAGTGTCTGTCTATACATGGTACAACTGTATGGGTTTTGAAATGGCCATCAAAATGAAAACTATTACAGTACCAGTTTTCACAGTAGCAGAGTTTCTATAATCTATTCACAACCATTCATACTCTTGCTTACAAGATTCTGATTTTTTACAATTATTTCTAGTTTATGATACTATTTTATTGTAGTTTTGAGCATATATGTCATATTCAAGGGGCTGGAGAAGCAAGTATATACTGTTTCAAATAAACGAAGACATTTAATTAATATAGCTCTTGACAGCCCAAGTGTTATTGCAGATTCCTGATAGGCTTTACTCAGAGCTGTCTGGATCTGCAGTCATATTCCAATTCGGTATACTGTTGGAACTTTGTCAAGGGTGATATATCCCTTGAGAAAGCTGAAAAGTAACTATAAAACATAAAGTGTCGCAGAGAAGACATGGGGAGCAGGATCCTCCCATTGTCAAGTGGGACTGCAAAAGCTCATCATCTATCATATATTACCATTTAGGGGGAAAAATAATAATAGAATCATAGAATGGCAGGGTTGGAAGGGACTTTAGAGATCATTGGTCACTTGTTTTGAAATAGAAAGGTCTGAGTACTATGAACAGTTGCAGTGATTAGAAATGATCTCTTAATTTATCTGAATGTGATAGCAAGGACTGACCTTACAGAAAAACATAGCTTCTTTTGATACATATGGAAGTGAACTGCTAAAGAATCAGTCAAACATCATCTACGTTATAAGCTAAAATCCAAACTAGTTGAGATATGAAAGCTAAGATGACTTTTAGATGGAGAATGGTCATCTCATTTACCTTAATTCAAGATAAGTGAGATTTGAAATAGGGATGAATCATGCTATAAAGGCATTATAGTACATATAATGAACTGTCATAAGAGAAAATTATGATATTTCTTTATGGTATGTTATATTGATTTTTTTCAGCTTTCTCTTTATAGAATAAATACACTAAATTAGAAATACATGTTTCTATCATTAGAGATATATATCTATATCTACTACAAGATAGGAAGGTGAGTCACTCAGGAGCTAGTATTATCACATCTAAGCAAAAGTTATAGGCATGTTAAGTCTTAAAGAATCATCATCAGATTTCACTATCTTAGCTGCTACTGGTGTCTCAAATTTCATGTTCACTGACTCACCGATTCAAACCAAGAGCTCCTATTTCTGAAGAGTGACCTCACTGTCAGGACATGAGGAGAACAGGCTGCCCAGATGGGTTGTTGAGTCCCCTTCTCTGGGGACATTCAAAACCCACCTGGATGAGTTCCTGTGTGACCTACTCTAGGTGGCCCTGCTCTGGCAGAGGGGTTGGACTAGATAATCTCTCAAAGTCCCTTCCAACCCTTAAGATTCTGTGATTGTGTGACAGTGGCAAAAAGTGTTTCTTTCAGAGCTGCACTGTTTACTTGGTAGAAAATAATTTCAGTTTTATTATGCTGTTGAGAACTAAATTAAAAAAGGGATTTTCAACCTAGCAGACTGGCTAGGACATTGGAGGAAAGAGACTGGCATTCCAGTTACTGAATTGCTTATGAGTGTTGAAAAAAAATGAGCGAGTCCTTAGGGTTTATGCATGTCTAATAGTCGTCTGAGATGGGAGATGGTACTGCTTAAAAGAAAGCATTATTTTATTCACTTTTCCAGACTGAAGGTAAAGGTATGACTGTTGTCAATTGAACTCAAGCAGTTTAAAAAGTAAGAATTAAGCCATGTTACCAGTATATTCTCCTAAGCGTCCTCAAAGTTAACTAAGGTGTGCTAGCGCGAGCAATCCAAAAACTAATTCAAGTGTATTTGCATAGTCTTAAACTAACAGCTGAGGGTGGTAAATTCTTAAACCATTGGATATTTCCCTATAGCATTGCATCTGACAGTCAGTGAACTTCTATTGCATCATTATTATTAAAGAATTATTCATAGCAAACAGTTATTATCAAAGAGTATTATCAGAGTTATTCAAAACATTTCCTAATTCAAACATTGGAAAGTGATCTTTCTCTTTAGTTGTACAATCGCCATTGCACTGGGCAAGTTAAGCTTTTCCGTTTGGAAAAATTGCCTTGCTCAATTTTCATTCAATGTGATTGATTCATTCATTACAGCTAGCTTGGCTGCCTTGATGACACTGTGTCCTAATATCAATTTACTTTCCAGTATATAACAGATTCTTTGTACATTCTTCATAGGCCAGAAAGACATAAGTAATATGCATGATAAAGCAAAAGAAAATATAGAAAATGGTAAAATCCATATGATAAGAAACTTTGCCTTAACTATATCATATATGTTTAAACATATATCATATATTTAAAGGTCAGTATTAAATACAGTGATACTAATTTTTTTTGTTCTGAGTGTTACGACATAAGAACATTTTATACAAACAAGATCAGTATTTCCCATTTTTAAGAAAGGAAACAAACATTTTTTTTTCTTAAAATTTGTTTCTTGGTCATAACTGATCAAGGCTGCTGGTTTAGGACTGCTACATTTTAATTAAACCAAATGCTTTAAAATTTAAAAATGCATTGGTTATAAATTAGCTTGCTTAATTTTATTCATTTAATAAAATGCTTTACATCCCTTCTTCTTCTCCCCCTAATTCTATTTACTTCCTCCCTTTCCTTTCCTTTCCTTTCCTTTCCTTTCCTTTCCTTTCCTTTCCTTTCCTTTC
>WBNH01000314.1:328140-342143 GCA_013401255.1 Urocolius indicus | reverse complement strand
CCCTTTCCCTCGTTGGTGATTTTTTTTCTCTTTTTGCTCCCCATCGCTGCTTTTGACTTGTCTTATTTCCCCATTCAGAATCTATTTTTGAATACTGCCAACTCCTCAACTCCAAATGAGTTTATGAGAGTAATTTTAGTGTCATTTAAAATTTTCAGTGCCAGACTGCTGCCCAGTTTTCTAAGGAAAGTTCTAACTCCATTAGTTGGTTCGGTTCCAAACTCCTAATGATCTTGTTATGGGCAAAATGAGTTCCTACAATAAAAATTATGAACAACAGCACAGGCAAGCTAGAAATCTGGGAAAGCACGGAATAAAACTGCTGTGAAGCAAGAAACTTGACCTCAAAACAAAACAGAAGTCGAAATACACATTTCTCCTTCTTTAAGTTAGTAGAAAGATATATATTTTAAAAAAGAAAAGTTTAGTGCAACAAGAAAAATTAGAAGTGAAGCCTGTGAGAACTAGAGAACAGCAGCTTTAATAGAGAAAATAAATACTGTTCATAACTTTTAAATTATTATGTTATATTTTTATAATTCCTAAAGAAATACTCATAGACTTGAACATTTCATGTATTTAATAGACAAGTACAAAATTAATCTGAAAGTTTGTCAAGCTAGACAAAAATTTGACCTGTTTGAAAGAGTTTGCACTTGTGACAATTATAAGAAAAATTACATAACCTTAATGTTATGTAACAAAGAAAATGTCACTCTCTTTAATACTTTTTTTTGGTGTGTGTCTGATAACTGGTATTCTTCAAAATGTTGGTTTCAATTGGAATACCACCTAAAATGGGTATTAATTTTTATATTTTTATTATTAGCATATCTTTTTCAGCTTTCACATGGAAATTAGTTTTTCTTTTCTGTTGTCTCATTTTTCATCAGTCTCATCTTATTTTTTATATTCTCTCACTTTCCAAGTAAGCCTCACAAAATCTTGTGCAGATGTTGACAAATTCAAGTTAGAAATACTGATTTTGTATGTGGAGTACAATAGATGTTCCCACTTATTCCTCACTTGTTCTGAGGGGAACGAGGTCATAATGTTGTAATACTTAGATATCTGTGTCTTGCAACTTCAAAGATTTTATTTGTTTTAAAATTAATGATATTGTTTCCCCACAATTTGTGCGAAGTTGACAAGTTAGTATATTTTTATTCCTTGTATGGATAGTAGAAAAATTGAATGTTGTGTGAGTCGTGCAGAACTTAAACAGAAATCTGAAGAACTGTCCCATAAATAGATGAATGACAGATTAGACAAATTTATGATCGACTAAAGTGCCTGAAAAACACATATCAATATTTTCATTTTTTCATCACAAATTCTTTTTATTTTACTTTAAAATTCTAGATTGTTGTATATGCAGTTATAAGGCCCATTCACAGGAATGTGACATACTGAACCATGGGTAGTTAACATATTCCCTAGGTTTGTTTTTAATAATGCAACAGAACACATTTGATCTTGCAACATTTAATTATATGGTAGAATTGCATCAGGTCTGTATTCTCATACTAGATTAGGATGAGAACATAAACTAATAAAAGTATATTAACTTTCATTTCTATTTTTATTTCTAGAGACAAACGTGAAAATTGATTTTACTTGAATAAAATTACAGGCAAATCAATGTTTTCCAGAAAATGTTATATGTCATAGGATTAGACTAAAAGATCTGCATTTAAATTATGTATAACTAGAAAAATGTCACTGATGTCTTTATTAGTCACTTTGTTTTTACAGTGATAATACAAATGACCAGTGAATGAAATGAGGGTGACAGCCCATGGAAATTAATCAGTTTTATAGATTCTTGACTCATAGAAATAAGAGATGGAAAAGACCTTTCATGGTGAATCATCTAGCAGTATGCTGCCCATTAAAACATTTCTTTTGGTATTTTTTGTTGCAGCATTTTACTGTGTTAAGTGAAGGTTATATCCCATCTTCCTTAGTTCATAGTCTAAAGATTTCATTTGGACTAATAATGCTTGTTTTATTTACACATATAATGCAATGAAATTAATAGGACAACATGTATCTGTTACCCAGGAGTTTTTTTATGACAGTCACCATCTTCAGTTTCAGTTGTCTTTCTTGAGCACGCTTGCAAATGCTTGCTTTTTCCTTAACATTTTGAGTTTGCCTGACCTTCTTAGGGGAAGGTTTACTGTCATTCCCCAGGGAACTATGTAAAAGGTAAATATTAAAAAGTTACTAGCTCTGAAATTATTAACTTTTTTAAAAAATTATATAACTTTTTATTTTTTTAATGTATCTTTTCTTAACAAGTTACCAAGAAGTATCTGAATAGTTTTTGGTGTCAATATTGCTCACGTGTATAAAGCTTTGAAGCTGTGACTGTGTAGGTGTCTTTGTGTGGATATACTCAATATGAGTTTAACTATGTGAGAAAACAAATCTATTCTCAAATATTTTTCAGACATTCATTTTTAATTTTCTATCTAGTTTTCTTTCCGTGCACTCCCTCTAACCACTGCTGGTTTATATCTTCATCTTTGCTCTCTTCCTCAACAAAATCTTCAGATATCAGTACATTGCTGCAGCTGAGACACAAGTAAGATAGTACAAGATAGTACTCTAAAAATAGAGTTTAAAGGAATCAGAACAATCAACACCAGCTAAAAATCTTAATGACTGTATATCACTCTAGTAATATTGAGGAAAAGAAGTTCCAAAAAATCAAGACCTAATTTTGACCAGCTGGGAAAAAGAGGCGCAATCTGGAGCTAAGAGTTCTGGAATAAACCATATACTACAATTGGTTACAATCATAACATAACAGGGAACTTAAATCCCATTTGAGATGCTGAGTACGTTTATGTTCATCAGATAAAATGAAGATAATCAATGTAATTAAGAGTGGAATGGCAGTCAGGTAGGTAAAATTTTTCAAATTAGATAGGAAATAGTGCTTTTGCAGGGAAGAAGGGAGAAGATAATGTACAGAACCACAGAATAATAGTGGTGGGAAAGCAGATCAACTCATTTACCCAAAGCCCTGGCCTTGATTTGCAGGACTGCAAAGCACACAGAGTGCATTCTTAGTAAGTTTGCAGATGACACCAAGCTGGGTGGAAGTGTCGATCTGCGTGAGGCTAGGGAAGCTTTACAGAGAGATCTAGATAGGTTGGATGGCTGGGCCAAGGCCAGTGCCATGAGTTTCAATAAGGCCAAGTGCCAGGTCCTGCAGTTGGGCCACAGCAACCCTCTGCAGCGCTACATGCTTGAGGAGGAGTGGTTGGAAAGCTGCCAGGCAGAGAGGGACCTGGGAGTGTTGGTTGACAGCCCGCTGAACATGATCCAGCAGTGGGCCCAGGTGGCCAAGAAGGCCAATGTCATCCTGGCCTGGATCAGGAACAGTGTTGTGAGCAGAAGGAGGGAGGTGATCATTCTCCTGTACTCGTCTTTGGGGAGGCTGCACCTCTAATACTGTGTCCAGTGTTGGGCCCCTCTCCACAAGAAGGATGTTGAGGTGCTGGAGAGGATCCAGAGCTGGGCTGCCAAGCTAGTAAAGGATTTGTAGCACTTTTCATATGAAAAATGGCAGAAGATTCTGGGACTGTTTAACCTGGAGAAAAGAAGGCTCAGGGGAGACCTTTTCTCTCTCTACAACTATCTGAAAGGAAGTTGTAGTGGGGTGGGGGTCAGTCTGTTTCCCCTAGTAACAAGCAATAGAACAAGAAGAAACGGCCTCAAGTTGCACCAGAGGAGATTCCAGCTGGGTATTAAGTGGAATTTTTTTACTGAAAGGGTTGTCAGTCATTGGAACAGCCTGTCCAAGGAGGTGGTGGAGTCGCTGTCCTTGGAGGTGTTTAAGAGATGGTTGGATGTTGCACTTAGGGAAATGGTTTAGTGGTTGATAGAGCTGGGACAGACGCTGGACTGGATGATCTTAAAGGTCTCTTCCAGCTGAAATGATTCTATGATTCTATGACTTGCAGCCAAGGTGCGTACATCTGCTTGCAGACCCCCTTAGGGTTGCAGACCCATCTTAGGAGGCAGATGAAGTTACATCCACTATTGTGAGATAGACATAGAAACATCCCATGATGGAGAATACAGAAAGGAATGGAAGGGATAGGAGCAGTGCTGACCAAGATCAGTGAACTGGGATGACTTTAGGATGGAAACTGGCTGCTGATTTTCTCTGCATTGCCCTGCAACCAAATAAGCATTTTCCTAGATCAAAAACCTACTGACTCCCCCATGAATGAGTGAGGAACTAGCCTTAATCATGAATGCAGAGGAACTTTATGTCCAAAAGGTTTAGAATTTAACAATTAGCACTTTCAAGAGGAAAAATATATGGGGTATTCCGTGACACACTTTTGAAGATAGCGAAGGTATCTATTTGCTCAGTTGACTGAACAGCTATGAGGTATGCTGCCTTCTGGGAGACAAAACCTGTGAAGCTAAGAGAAGGGATAAGACACCCATGTGACTGTGATTATCATGGGTCATAGACTGAAAGGATGCTACTAGGAGTGATTTCAGGCAGGTAGAAGTGTAAAAATGAAAGCTCAGCTGGAGTTCCCTTCACTGCCCCTAGCTATAATAATCCAAATAGGTAGAGATTAATAAAAACCCATATGGCTGTAGACTTGTAAGCAGAGTTGCTTTGTGGTTATTGCCCATGGGTGATGTTCTGAGGAGAGCAACCAAACAGGTAGGATTAATTTCTTCCACCAAGGCTTTCAATCAGGCAATACTGAAGATGAAGGTATATTCTATATACCATGGAAGAGGTGAATTTTAGATTAGATTTGCAAATAATAGCAGCATAAGTTTACAGGTCATCGTTAAAAGCTTAAACATACAAAGTCATTCAAGCCCCCCAAATAGTCCTAGACAGAAATATTGAACTTGTCTAATGACAAACATTTCTTTGTGGCCAGGGTCTTCTGTAGAAAAGAAAACCACAAGGGTCCGATTAAACTTTATGTGGATTTTTAAGCGGAACTGACAACTGAAAACATGAGTTTATGTCAGTACAAAGCCTCCAGCTCTTCAGTCATCAGTTTGCGAAGAAACAGAGCAGATGCATTAAGGTAAGGTGATGGACAGTAAGACTTTCAGATTTGCTTATGGCCATTGGGAAAACCTTACCAAGAAAGTGAAAGAAGTAGATGGTAAGGGTTAATATGTAATAATGAGTTTTAAACTTCTTTACTCTTGAGAGGAAGAAAACAAATAATATTAATTTATTTCTGGAAAGACGACTTCAGTGAACTCAGAGAACTGATAGTTGAGAATTCATGAAAAGTGGATTGGAAGGAAGAAAGACTGTAAAGTCTGATAGATTCCTAAACCAAACATTCAGGTCATAAATGTTAAACCATGTAAAGAAAGGCTAGGAATTATGCTAAACAACCAGTTTAACTGATATATGAACTCTTCAGCAACCACAAACACCAGAAGAGATTTCTCAGAAATTATCAAGGATGAATATAAAGGAATAGTATGAATTTGTTGAGAAAATCACAAAAGTAAAAAATGCAGAACAGTTATTAGGAGGCATAGAATATTTTGTAAGCATACTGGTATTTAGAAGAGTGAAAGAAAAAGAAAAGGAAACGATATCCAATAGTGGAATATCCTGAGAACTCTGAAGTGTTTAATGTCTTTTTTGGTTTTTTTTTCATTCTTCACTAAAAAGCCTAACTAGTTAACACAATTAACACATATGGAAACAGAGGTAAGAATCATTCTGCTGTAAGAAAAGGCAGAGGGAATAGATTCATGAGTTGTTTTCAAATCTGTTCAGCCAAGTAAAATTCACAGTAGGAGACTCAGCAAAGTGAATGAGACCATCTCAAAGCTGTTAGCATTTGTATCTGAGAACTCACGCAGAATGAATGAAGTTCCAAAAGACTGTAAAAGGGCAAAAATAGCACTAGTCCTTGAAAACCAGGGGGAAGGAAGTGGGCCAGGAAACTATATACAATTTAACCTAACTTAAATTCCTGTAAAAGTACCATGACAAATAAGCTCATTGAAAACAATATGAAAAATGACAGCCCTCATCAATTTGTTCATTACAGATCATGTCAAACCAAATTATTTCTCTTTATGGCAGGGTAACAGGCTGCTGGATAAAGAGGAAGCAGCAGATATGATTTATTTTGACCACTGAAAGGCTTCAGGCACCATTTCACATGACAGTTTCATGCAAAAGCTAGGGATCTAGATGATCCCACTGTAAGGCGGCCGCTCAGCTAGGTGCAAAAATAAAGCTCAGAAGAATGGTTTCAATACCCAGGAGTCAAACTGTAGGGATTTATCAAAAAGGGCTGAACAAAGGCTTATCTTAGACTGGGCACTACTTACTACTACCATTAATATCTAGTATCAAGGACAGAGAGGGTGTTTACCACCTTTGCAAGGAATATAAACATGGCTACAAGCACTAACGATGGCAAAGTTTGAATTCAAAGTTATGTTGAGTGACAGGAGTCAGTCGGAGTTAAATAGTTTTGAATTATACAATGACAAGTGAAAGGTTTTACACATTGGTACTAAAAGTGTAAAAGTATAATAATAACAATAATATGAAGAATTTAATTAAGAAGACTTAATTTTTCTATGAAAGAATCTGTGGTTTCCTGATTACAAACCAAATGTGACTAAAATTGTACTTTTCCTATTAATCATTTTTTAAGGTAATTGTGTTGGATGATATTCATGGCTGGAGAAAGGTATTTTCCTGTGCCTAGGCTTTTAGTCAGATGTACTTCCTCTCTCCTTGCACCTAATTTCTCATTAACAGTGAAGGATCCATCTCTGCTTTATCATCTGATGGCTAGCAGAAGCTTCAGCTCTCTTTTCTCCAAAACTATGAGGCAAAGTCTTTTAGTCCTGGATGGCCCTTCTTCAGCAACCAAGAAAGACGGTATATGTCAGAAGTACAACTCCCTGTTTATTTTCAGTTGATGACTACTGTGTTTGCTTGATCAGTTTACAGGCCAGTCAGCCTCAACTCCATCCCCCAGCCCTCATGAGGAATGTGCCCTCGTGGCCAAGAAGGCCAATGGCATCCTGGGATGCATTAAGAAGAGTGTAGCCAGCAGGTCAAGGGAGGTTCTGCTCCTGCTCAACTCTGCCCTGTTGAGGCCTCATCTAGAATCCTGTGTCCAGTTCTGGGCTCTCCAGCTCAAGAGTGATAGAGAACTTCTAGAGGGAGTCTAGCGGAGGGCTACCAAAATGTTCAGGGGACTGGAGCATGTCTCTTAGGAGTAAAGGATATGAGACCGGGGCTGTTTAGTCTGGAGAAGACTGAGAGGAGATCTTATCAACATTTATGTACAACTAAAGGGCAGGTGTTGAGAGGATGCAATAACTTTTTTTTTTTTTTCTGGTTTCTCCAGTGACAGTACAAGGAGTAATGGATGCAAGCTGGAACACACAAAGTTCCACTTGAAGAGAAACTTCTTTCCCGAGAGACTGCCGGAGCACTGGAACAGGCTGTTCAGAGAGGTTGTGGAGTCTCCTTTGACAGTTTTCATGGACATGTTCCTGTGTGACCTGGTCGAGGTGAACCTTCTTTAGCAGGGTATTCAACTAGATGATCTCTAGAGGTTCCTTCCAGCCCTGCCATTCAGTGATTTTGTGATTCTCAGGCTGCTCAACTGATGATAGTTCTCAAGTACTGCTGTGCATATAACCACTTTCTGTTTACAGGACAGTGAGGCCACCCCCTTGTCAGAGATGATAATTTCTTTGGACATAGGAAAGGATTGTCAGTAGCTTGAGCCCATCTCCAAGACTCACCCCCACATAAAGTTCCAGAACACTTCTCCTTGAAAATATATTTAAATAAATAAATAAATAAATAAATAGCTGTATGTCTAAGTAATTATTGGTATAATTTATCAATTAGTACAATTTCTAGGCTTTTGTGTATTTACATTTACTTATGTGTGGCACGTGCAGTGATCAAAATGGAGGAATTAGGTATCTCTAAATATCTGAACTGATTGAAATCTACAGAGAGGGTTATTTAGCAATGCTGAGCAAATTAATGAAATTTAAGAAGATTATCCAGAAAATTGTCTAGGGATTGAGATTTGTCATGCCATAGAGATAGTGGACATTCTTAAATTAGACTAGACAGAATATTAATAAAAATATTTTAGCAAACTGTTGGAAGTATCAGTGTTGAGTCCATGATACATAAAGATGTAAGGGCAAACCTCCTTAGTGAGAGGGTGTGAGCGATATAGGAATTTGCTCAATTGTCATTAAAGAAATGAAAGTGGTTTTGTGATATGGATGAGCTCTCACAAAAGAAGACTGAGTGCCTATGATGTCAGATGAGCAGACTTAAATTTAACCTAGATTTTTATCTTTTTCTGAAATTAAAATTCTGGTCTTACAAATGCTCTCATGTATTCAAATGTTATGCCTCTGCTATCATAAGCATTTCTGCTCCCCGAGTTGATATTCTACTGAGATTTCTTAATGGAAAAATTAGATTACTCCACTACGTGTCACAGAAGAACCTGGGGAATGTAAAATATTTAGTATGAGCGTGATTAGCTTGCATACAATGACATAAATATGAAGGTGCCCTGCACATAAATTATTTAAATTGTTTTAAGGCAGATATTCACATTTTCTCAATTAGAGCAGAGATTGTATTTACATAATTCATCTTGATTATGAAGGTTCATACAAGGCTCCAGGAAACGGTACTAAAGCCTCCTCAGAAATGTTTGCTTGGCTGTTGTATTGGGAGGTATAGTAGACAGTGTGGGGATATTCAAACAAATATAGTGTAGACAAAGATTCAGCGAGATGGACTATGCTTTTTTTTAGCTTCTGTTGAACCTTTAAAGTTATAAAGGCCTATTATAAGATCTATAAAGACTGACCCATCTAAACAATGAACTGCTTATTGATTTCATATTAATAGCTGTGTATAGCTACTATTTTTTTCTGTGATGTCTGATACTTTCCTATAAAGTTGAAACCAGCAATATGAAACAAGCAAGCTGACAAATGATCTAAAGACTACCTTAAAGTAGTAAAGCTTCTGAACCACAAGTTCAGCATTTGATAGAACAGCAACTCTTCCGCTTTTTAGAATATGACATGTACAGAAAATGATGGTACATTTACTGGGGTTTTATTGTTCTGTATCAACTTTATGCCAATAGAGAAAATAAGTTTGGTTTCCTCCCAAGGAAAATATTCTAAATATAAACACAATTATTATATGTATAGATACAGTATTTTTAAATAATAATCAGTGCCAAGGACAATCCAGACTCTGTATTGTCCCGTGACTTGCCCAGCTCCTAACAAGAGCACGATGAAATTTAGACTGATCCAAGAGCTCTTTAAAGGTCACACTACCTAGAACTTACAAGACATCTCTGCCTTTAAGCTCCTCATTTAATGAAGCTGCTAGACTGTGAGGTGGCTAAGTTCCTTAAAGGGACCTAATCATCCAAGCACTTTAGTCAGACTTAACCCATGCAAATTGCACTGAGGAGTGCACAAAGGTTAGTGTTTTCATTCTCAAAAAACATTATGGGCACAGCAATGCCTTTTTTACCCCCGTCATAGTCTCATCACTTTAACACGTATGAAAGAAATGGGAAACCTAAGTTCATATCTTCTGCAGCCTGGGGTGATTCAGATGCACAGTTATCCTTTCACAGACACCATTATCAGAGGATCTTAGTTTGTCTGGGAAGAGGTGTCTCCATTCTTTTTCTTGAAAACAGAATAGATTGCAGCCAAAAATGTGAAATGGAGGCATAAAAGATGACAACTCAGCAAGTTCTCCAGGTGAGAAAAAGAAGAGAGATCTGTGCAGTTTTTAGACTGAAGTCTGATCTAAAGGAAACTGTATTGATTATTCTTAAGAAAAAGAGCAGTTTCATTGTCATACTTCAAGAGTAAAACCTACCTAATTAGTTGCATGCTTCGTAAGAAGAATCAGATAGTCTAGGTCCTTAGTGGCTACAGCTATGTGATATACAATGTGAAACAGGTTTGGTTTTTGTGTGTATATGTATCTTTATATGAGTGTCTTTTCATTCCTCTTCCAAGCTAGTTATTTATTCAGCATACAGTTGGCTCTCCAGAGACACCTAAACCTCCCCACCGACTGCATAGCACCATCACACCTCTGGCACTCTGAGTACTTCCAGTAGATCTAGGTGCTTAATTATTAGACATTTTCATGCTAAAACATCTGTGATCCAAAGAACACAATATAAGGAAATATGTGTCTTCCACATCATAGGCAAAGGCTCCATCTGTGATGCTAATACATGAGTAGAAACACAGCATAAGTATCTGGATCATTAATCCTATGTAGATGCATAAATTTTCTTGCACAGAAGAGTAAGGTTTAAAATACACAGCTTTCTTTAGGATAGCCTACTCACTGCTCTAAATTGAGGCAGTTCTCCATACACTTTGTGTGGAGCTCTGAGCTCTGTCCTACTTGTCTTGCTGCTGTCCTTTCTCTGATTCTAGCCCTAATACCTTTTTTTTTTTCTTATATAATAATACATTAAAAAGAGATACTAAAAATACAGACTCAGCAAGACCATTCCACTGCCTGAAACTATTTCTAACTGCCTTTCAAATGCCGACAAGAATTTACATTGGCAGTTATCAGTTGACCTGATGTTTAAAAAAAAAAAACAAAAAAACAAACCTACAAGTTGAAAAAGGGACAAGAAATCTTAAAACATTTCCTAGAATTTGGAAGAAAAAGTGCTTTTAGCTCTTGAATTGGACATCAGGCATAAATTGGACTGAGCATTAGGAAAACTACAAAGAAAGAAAAATTCTAAGAGGTTCAATGAATGAAATTTATCAAGTCTATTGCTTTTTGTAGTAATACTATTACTATTAATAATGCAGAATGTATGCCCTATGTTTGTGAGGTATGAAATAAAAATACATTAATAAGTTAAAGCTATTGCCTAGGAAATTACTTTGTGCTACACTACAGATATCTTTTAAATCAAGCAGTCAAATGAAGAAATCTTTTATCTCTCTAAATTTTAATTTATTGGTCCACTGCTTTCAACATATTCCGAAGCAATTTGATGTGCTAGAAGGTATTAAATGTACAGCAAAGTACAGAGTATTTTTTATCTCTGCAACTTAGAACTGCATAACAGTCTGGAACAGACAGTAGTTGGATTTCACAAATTCAGACTAGTCCTGGCATCTCTCTCAATGCAGACAATTCTGTTCCTATTCTTTTGATTGAAAGAAGTTGTTGATTGTGTTATCTGTATTAGCAGGAGGCTCAATAATAAAGATTAAAGGGCACATGATTGTGTTCTTGCCAATGACAACAAAAGGATAATGGCATGTTGCCACCTTCTATCGTTATAAGCCTTCCTTTGAATCTCCTCTCTACAGTTTCAAAAGAGGAATTTTAGCTTTAGCTATTAAAACGTAACTTTTTGTGGAATCATTTAGTACTGCTGTGGTTAACGTACTCTAGAGGTGGTGTTACTTTCTTTCCTTTAAAACTAATTATGTTTCCCTATGGGTTTTTAATCCATTTCAATGAAATATTCCATTGATAAAAGATTGAGTGACTAACTTGAATGTTGTGCAAAAGAGGCATGATGGGCTCTTGAATCTGATCAAAGCAGGTGGAATATTTTAAGCTTCCATGGAGACTACAGAAGATAAAAGACTGTAAGATTATATGCATAAAAATATGTTGATGCTTCCAATAGTTCTGTTTCTATCCAGACTGTATTCCATTGAATTATCTCATGCAGTACTCACGGAATAATTTCCAGAAACTTTTTCCAAGGGACATAGCAGATTAGGATGTTCTTGGCATGAAATGATTTACACATTCCTGGTGTGATATGTGCTTTGTAAAGTTCATTAGGAGAAAGATTCCATGTTGATATCAGATTAACATCTTCTGATGATCCAAGTATCACACTGTGAAATTAGCTAATCTTTCAGTTTGCTTTAAATAAAGGTTTGTGTGTTTAGTTAAATATTTTTTGCTGCACAACAAAAAACCTGTTTTTTATTTCTAATGGTTTTATTTTATTAAGCTATTACTTATTGTTACTGATTAGGATGAGATTTATATTTCACAATTACACTTTATGACCCAAGTAATTTTTTCTGTTGCTTATTTATAAGTATCATTATTTGCATATGTGTATCAGTCAAGGTTAGCCAAGATACTGCCAGATTTTCTGACTTGTTATTCATGAATGTCTTTGATATTGGCAACTCAAATCCTAAGGTGTTGTTTTTGTTTCCTAATTAAATGTCTCAGGCATCTATAAATCAGAAGTAACAAGTAGTTGCTTCCCACAAATTAGTTTACTCACACATGCTTTACTGCACATGTGATTAGAGGACATGGCATACATCCAAATTTTAACAGGAAATTCTTCATGAAAAGCATCATAGGCATTGAACCACAAGAAGCTTGTCTGAGAAAATCGTCTGTTGATGGGTGCCTTCTAGGTGCTTGAAAAATATTTGACTGAACCAAACATCCATTGCTAGATCTAATTTGCAAGAAATGTTGTAAAATGTAAATGAGCTTACAGCTTAATAAGGAGCTCACGTGCAGACAGTTTCTCAGTATCCAGTTAGAGTGAATGGACTAGATACATCTATTTTCAGGGATCTGAGCAAAGTGTAAGCTTTGGTTAAATAATTTTTTCTATATAATTTCTTGCATGAGTTACTGTTCACCTGTGAAAGCCTTGAATTACAAAGTGTTTGTCTATCTGGATAGATGTATGCTCTTTTTCTACTCTTTTCTGATTAGATATGGGAGTGGTCCTTCATACATAAGAATTTGCTGTGCTAAATAATTCCCTTTCACCTTTTATTTATGTAACTCCTAGCTACAAGGAGATTTTAATGAAAGCTAGCATCCAAAAGTGTGAAGTTAAATTATTTCCTATAACATCTTGTTAACATCTCTTTTCAATTGATGAAAGAATGCAGTCACTCAGTATCAGTCCTCAATGTATGTGCTTTTAGTTATTTCACATACAGGGCATAGTCCTGCTCGATATGGAACATCAGCAGTTAAGTAATAACGTGAATAATTATCCTGAAATAATCACTGTCTCGTCAGTTAGAAGCACAACAAGCAGGAGGTACCTCTTAGGTAGCCAACTGTGGTGAGAAAGTGTTGAAGTACTGAGGTAGGAGATTTGCAGGGTCTTTCAAGGAGTTCAAACCCTCATCTTGCATTTTAGCATAAGACTCACAACACTCACCTAGAAGATGTGAGCAGACCTGTACCCTATCATAGCCACCTAACCTCTGACACTGAGTCAAAATTACCTTGCTGGTTAATGACTTGCAATTGAATCAGGAGTTTCATGCCAGCATCAAAGTTTGGGAAGAAAGTATGTTTCAAAGTAAACTTTTATAGCTTCATGAGACACCATTTCCATAGCTGCTTCTTCTGATTAATTAGAGAGCATTAATGACTTAGCAGCAGGGTAGCTTGTACCTTCCTCTGGGAAATAGTAATGCAAAAAAAAAAAAAAAAAGGAAAAGCGCAGAATTTACAAGATGGTGCATATTTACATTTTATATTTCAAATCTCTGAAAATCCGATAACAAGTTTCAATAGAGAAGCTGAATCATGTTATTAAAGTAAGACTTGCTTCATGTGGCATCCCCTGATCCAATAAAAACAAAGGAAAGGAAATAAATAGTAACTTGTGTTCACAAATATCATTCTATTAATTTATTTTTAGTGAGAATTCTGTAGAAAGTGCAGCTAAATGCCAATCTTCTTTAATGGAAATAATTTAATTGGTCACTACAATGGTGTCATGGTTTGACATGACAGCCTTTTCTGGTAAGGGGGAAGGGGCTGTAAAGATGGCGCCTGTAAGAAGTTGTTTGCAACTCTCCCCAGCTCTGAGCCAGAACCACGTCTGGGGCTGAGCCAATTAGACGCCTCCACGATCACTTTTTAAGAAGAA